>PVKA01046275.1:0-15035 GCA_004027165.1 Ctenomys sociabilis
TATTAAAATATTTCAAGTTTGTATACATAGAAAATATTTTACTTTTAGTTTTCAAAGGTATATTTGTTAAGTATAAAATTCAAAGAGGATAGATCTTTTTTCTTTCAGTCCTTTAACTGGTCTAGTTTCTTACACACTTGGTCCTTTTTTTTTTCTTTCTAATGTGAAATAAGATGCTATGTAATTTTGTTTTTCCATAACTAATATTTTTATGTATCTGTTTTAACCATTTTTTTCTTTATTATAAGTTTTGGATGATTTCATTTTTATGTATCTTGGTATGATTGTATTTAAATTTCTTGTGCAAGGTTCATTTTTCTTAGAAATGTGCTATTATAAGTTGAACTAAATTCAGAAATTAAAAAATAAATAAATAAATAAAAACACTTCTAGGGCTGGCAAAATAGCTCAGCAGACTAAATGCCTGTTTAGGCAAGCACAGGAACAGGGGTAACCAGCACCACATGCTACACGCTGTCCCCCACAAGCACACTGAGTTGGCTATGGAGTCTGGACGTGGTGGCGCATGCCTGTAATCCCAGCACTGGGGAGGCTGAAAATAGGAGAATCACTATTAGTCCAAGCTGCATAGTGAGACCCTGTGCCAAATACATAAAAATAAATAAATGCACTTCTAATGTTCTTAACCATTTTCTAAACTCATAAACCTATGTAATTTTAACAGTATACATATACTATATGGTACTTCCAGATCCCATGACATAGTGAAAAATCTGCGATAAATAATTTAGATTAATATTGTTTGGAAACCTGTGAAACAGTGAGTCTGCAAAAGTTGAACCACAAAATAGTGAGGGATGAGGGACTACTGTATATACCTCTTAAATGTTGTGTACTTTTTTTTTTTTTTTTTTTGCGGAACCAGGGATTGAACTCAGGCCCTTGCGCTTGCCAGGGAACCGCTTATTCCACTGAGCCATCTCCCCAGCGCCTATTGTGTACAGTTTTGATGGGTTTTACTTTAAGGGGTTTTGTTAGAGAATGCAGACCTTTTAATTTGAGTTAAGGGACCTTAGGCATTGAGTTGTCTAAACTCCTACAATAATAAAACTGCTTCCTCATCTACCATTGAGCTGCAGCTCTTCTCACCATGGTTAAAGTTCATAGAAGGCCCTGGTTCAGCCTTGACTATTGCAGCTACAGTAACCTCATGCTGATAGTTTAAAAAGCTCTTTTTATTCTTTCTGAGACAAGCACTTGGAGAGGTCTGAGCAGTGTAGTTTGTGCAGAGTGTAGCCTTTCCAGACTCACAAAGATAGCTGCACACTTTATTTTTAACCCTTTAGGTAAACTAATGTTTTCATATTAATTTAGTCAGTTTATACAAAGCTTTCATAAAATTATGTATATTATATATGGAGTGGTCTCCATAATAAAAAACTCAGGAGCTCTTTGTTATTCCATAGAAGCTAAAGCTTTACTTTTATCACATCTATTTTCTAGGAAGGGAAGACAGTGGGAACTGATACTGCACATAGAGTTCAGAGTTGTGACCCTTCTTTTTTAAAAAGCTCTCGCATGTTGTCTTGATTCTGCTTTTAGTGCCACTTATACGTCTGAAATAGCAGAGGTGGCACTGTACCTAGCTCAGCTGGTTCAGCGTGGTGTTATAATTACTACTGCTTGTGAGGTCTAAAAATTAGAAGTTTAAAAAGGTGCCTGCAATGCTGCTAGGACGTGGTGAGGTGCCACCAGCACTCAGTGCTGTTTCAGAGTTTAGATCAGAGATGGCTGTTGACTGGCAGTGTCCTTGGCCACATGCATGTTCTTACCAAATTAAAACTCATCACTTACCAAACATTATTACAGTTACAACTTTTGAGGGAGATAAATGTTATTGAGTGGGTTTTATAAATTCTGTGTTATGTCCCTAAAAGTCCCAGTGATCAATCAAACTGAGGCAGCCCCTTAGGACATCAGGAACAACACAGGCCTGAGTGAGGGGTCTGTCACAGATACTAGTCTCATTTCTCTGACCTTAGGATCTGTAAAACACCATGGAAAAGATTAGCAGATAATGGCTATATTAAAATGGGAAATTGATGTATTAAATAAAATCTTCACTGAGCTAAAAAAATATGTCTTGGAGTAAGCCTTGTAGAATTCAATATAATAGCCTAAAATTTATAAATGAAAAGATTGATGAAGTTTACTGTATAAAATCACTTTCTGCATGAAGAAAAGTACCATAAAGTTTAAAAAAGAAAATTAAAGAATTAACTTAAGAAGGAGTGTTCATTTTCTGTATCCATAAAGAATATCTAGGGCTGGCAAGATAGCTCAGCGGTCTAAATCGCCTCTCAGGGACCGCGGTTCGAGCCCCAGCACCACATGCCATGCCAGCCCCTCCCCCCAGGGTGGGCTGAACTGACCCCCTACCCCCGCAAAAAAATAATCCATCATGTGTAGCGAGACACTGTAATAAATAAATGAATTAAAAAAAAAATATCTAGGGCTGGCCAGATACTTCAGTGGACAGGGACTGTGGTTTGATCTCTGGCATGCTATTTCGGCCCTCCCCCTGCCCCTTGAGGTGTGCTGAGACTTTGATTGAAACTGGGTGTGGTGCACACGCCTGTTACCCCAGAGCTTGGGAGGCTGAAAACAGGAGGATCACTGTGAGTCTGATCTGTGTAGTGAGACCCTGTACTAAATAAAAAAAAAAAAAAATCTACAATTAATGGAATTATAGAATTATAACCTACTTAAAAGTGGCAGAAAATATAGAGCCTATGTACAGCAACAAGATTGTGTGTGTACCCTAGATAGACATATACTCTATGTATGCAGGATGTATATGCAAGCTTCACAAGAATTGGGCTTTGGTGGGTGAGGAAAACTGGATGCCTGGAGGACACAGATGGGAAGACTCACTCTTTAAAATGCTTAAAAATTTTATATTTTGTACTAAATAATAGCTACTGTGTGTGTTATATTAAAAACCAAGAAATAATGCTGAAAGCATAAATCGATAGTGTTTTGTTGCAGCAAAGAGCTTATACAAATTAATCAAAATAATAAAGTTAAATAAGGGGCTGAGGGGATGGCCCAGTAGAATAAGCGCTTCCCTGGCAAGCTCAAGGGCCTGAGTTCAATTCCAAGTTCTGCCAAAAAAGAAAGAAAGATACAGAAGTTAAAGCCAAAGATTTTCATTTATTAGGGGAAACTAAATTTTAGCATGCAGTGTGTTCATAAAGTATATGAAAACTACTGTGCTCATTTATTGCTAGTATCATAATGTTTTAAAAAGTTTTCCCTGTAAAGTATTAATTATGTACCATTGTGATCACATAGCTAATGAGGAGCATTATAAGAGTATCCTACTGCATTTCAGTAGACCAGAAAAAGATCAAAATTCAAATAAATAAATAAATAAATAAATAATAATAAAAATATTTTCCTTATTGGCTAGGATTTGTCAAAACCTCTCCAACAGTGCACATTTTTTCAACCTTTCACCTTAGTCTGTTTCTCAGAATCTGTCTTAAAATGGTAATCTAAAATATAAATAATTTATACTTGCACATTTAAAAATGCCCATCACAGTGATAGTCATCATAGGGATAGAATGGCAGTACTACAGTAGGCAACACAAAAGTGATTACTTTTTTTGTAATGATCCTCCTCCTCCTTTTTTTATTTTATTTTATTTATTTATTTATTTATTTAATTTTATTTTTATTTAATTTTTTTTTTTTTTTGTCTTTTTGAGACAGGGTTTCACTATGCAATTCAAGCTGGCCTTAAGCTCACTTTGTAGCTCAGGCTGGTCTCGAACTCACAACAATCCTCCTGCCTCAGCCTCCCCAGTGCTGGGATTACAGGCATGTGCCACCACGTCCGGCTACTCCTTTTTTTATTTTAAAGAGAAAAATAAAATTCAAAGCAGGATAATAGGGTAACATGATTAATGTATTATGTATTGTTATCTTTAAATTAGTTACTCAGAATACATGATACAGGTATTTAACTCCAACAATATTAGCAGAAACATTTTTTTAAGTGAACTAAGAGAAATTAGTAATATGACTATCTTAACTATCTTATCTATATACTATGCCCAAAAATATATATAATATACATATATTATAGTTACATGTAGTTATAATATGTATATATTATATATAGTTTTTGCTTTTCCTTTCCTTTTTACTTTTTAAAAAATTGTTAAATCTATATAATGACATAGTGGCCCATACCTGTAATCCAACACTCTGGGAGGCTGAGGCAGGAAGATGGCAAATTCAAGGTCATCTTGGACAAATTAGTGACCTAGTGCGAGCCTGTCTCAAAATTTAAAAAATTAAAATGAACCTGATAAAGCTTATTTCAGAGGCTGTAGGTTAAAAAAAAAAAAAAAAAAGTATGTAGTCCTAAAAATGTAGCATCATGGAAAAAATGTACATAATCCTAAAAATATAACATGTGAAGTAATGAAGTGTAGAAACAAAATTCAAAACATGAAGCATACTTTTAATTACAAAATATAAAGCAAAACTAGAAGAAAACATTTTAAAATGAGAAAACAGAAAGGCATGTTTCTTGGCCTCATTGCCACCAGAATAAATTTAAACACAGTGGCTAAAATTCCCTTTCTTCAAGAATGCACTTAGATGGGTACTGTAATAGGCATTCTTTCTTTAACTATATTAATACAGATGACTTACTCTATTTCATGTTTGTTAGGAGTCTGGGAGTTTTTATTTTCTGAGAAGTTTATAGTTATGTAAGTATTCTGAATTTTAAAAAGAATATATATAATTAAGAACAAATATAATTAATTAGATCTGTATTCTTTGGGTTGCTACAGTCCTCATACTTATAGTCTTACAGATTTTTAAGGTATTTTGGCAACTTGCTGTTATGGGCTGTTAAGAGCTGAATTGTGTCTCCCTAGAAGTTCTGTGTTGAAGTTCTAGTTCTAAAGGTAATGACACCTGCCTATACCCCAAAGAAAGACCATGTGGGCACAGTGGGAAGTGGCTGTCCATAAGCCAGGAAGGCAGTCTTCGTCAGACCCCAAATCTACCAGCGTCAAGATCTGTCAGAAAAAAAAAAAGATCTGTCAGAAGACAATGTCTAGTGTTTAGGCTGCTCAGTCTGTAACAGCAACATAAGTTGAATTAGGGGCAGCTTTTCAAAACTATGGAATGCTGGTGAAGGCATCATAGCTACTTTTGAATTTGCCCACAATCCAAAACTGAACACAGAGTAGATTCTATAGGTTTACACTCAGTAAAATTGAGGTTCAGGTAATCTCAGCACTTGGAAGGCTGAGGCAGGAGTATATCATTGTATGTTCAAGACCAGCCTGGGCTACAAAGTGAGCTCAAGGCCAGTGAGACCCTGTCTCAAAAAGACAAAAAAAAAAAAAAAAAAAAAAGAGGTTCAGGTCATCAGTATTCTCGTATCTAGGGGCTTTAGAGAGATACCCACCAAGAGCCTGAAAGTAACTCAGCACCAATTTTATGCTCTTCGAAGTCTGAAACAAAAGAAGTAGATTTCCCTGGGAGAGTTAAACAATAAACCAAAGCACAAGTACAGAAAGTTTCCCAAGGAGGGAAGATTGTTCACACATCAAATCCTAAAGAAAGGTGAGTGCAGGTAGCACAGCTGACCCCTGGAGAGGGTCCTGATGCATGAGGTTTCCTGTGTCCCAAAAGGGAGACATCATGGGCCAAACTCCACTGAGATAGAGGGGCTATGAAGGATGCCTGTAGGTGCTTGGCAGTCTGTCCTCCCATGTGCTGAGGGGTGGGTGTGTGGGATTAAGAGCTCCACTGGGACAAAAGATCATTCTACATCCTTAGACCTTTGTCTCAGAGGCTTCTGGTCCAAGGTTGACCTTTCAGTTTCTTGGCAGTTTATAACCTTCAAAAGTCTTCCATTTATCAGCAAGATATACGGTGTTTATGTGCTTCACTCTTCCCATGTATTCTTTGCAGAGCCTATAAAAAGATTTGGTTTCTGTCCTGAGAGAAGTTAGCTATTGACATATCCTAAGGTAGGGATCGACATAGCCAGTTATGTTTTTAGATAAGAACGCTATCTCAGCAGTGGTGTGTGTCTATGAGGCGGGCAGGGGAGAAGCGTATGGTGGAGGCTATTTTAGTAATCATGGAAGAAAATGGTACCTTGCATGAGGGTGGAATAGATTGGTGAAAGAGCTATTTAAGAACAAAAATCAATAGGATGGTGGCAGAGAGGATGGAGGAGAGACGTGTAAAGGATTCTAGCTTCTGTAACATCTGAAGGTGGCCTCCCAATTTCCTGAGATTAAGAACTTCAGAGAAGAGCCAGGCCTGGCAGCAGGCACGTGCAGTGACCGTGTCTTTGGGGTGTCCTTGAGACACTGAAGCAGGGACATCAGTTCTGTGTGTCCCCTTTCCTGTTAACCCTGACTCTCTGAAGGTCAGAGAGAGGTCTGTGTGGAGACGATACTCAGTTAGATATTTAAACTAACTGAGACCATATATGTGGTGGAGATAGCCTGGGAGAGGGCAGAAGAATGACCATGAAAGAGGGGGAGAAGAAGAGCTGTCAGGGCAGCAGGAGAGCTGGAAGAGGGCATACAGAAGCCAGCGTGTCCTTCAGTTAGCTGTGTACTGCTGAAACACTGAATAAGATGCTTAATTGCTGTATTACTAAATGAGAAAGTGGGGGGCTTTGAAGACTGTATGGTAGTTGCACAGAGAAATTTGGATTCACAGCTGGGCAGTAGAAGATGTGGATTGTGTTTGCTGTCTTCAGCTCTTTGGATTGCAAATAACAGAAACCCAAGTTAAGTTCCTTTAAGGAAAATAAGCAAGTGTCTGCCTCACTGTATAGAAATGTTCAGAGATAGGAATGGCGTTCAACACAGTTGCTTCTGGGGCTCAGTCACTCTGATCTGTCTCAGCTCCCCAGCTGTCCCTCAACACTAGGGAAGGCAGTCTCCTGGTGGTCCCTGGCAACTTTAGGCTTACTTTATGTTTACAGTAAACAATTCTTTTGGAGAGCACCCCTTCCCATGGTGTAGCAAAATCCCCAGGATTCACTGGGGCTTTACTAATTTATATCATATGCTTATTCACAAATCTGTCACTTTGGGGAGCAGCAACTGGATGTACTGATAGGCCATGCCTGAGATACCTGCTCACTCCTGGAGTGGGGCCAGATGAGAAGGTAGTTTTTGTCTGGCTAGTGAATGGGCAAGAGTGACTTTTAGAAAGGAAAATAGGATATTCTCAGAAGGAAGAGTGCATGCTAGGTAGGCAAAAATGTTGACTGTCTCTCAGTTGTTAAAAGAAAAAGCCCTTCAGCCCAATATGTTTGGACACCTGCCTCTGAAAATACTTGGTAGACAGTCCTTTGGCCTCAAGGTAAAGGATCACTTGCTGCTGAAATGTGTGAAACAAGCTACTGAGTCTGATTTTATTACTAGAGAAAGGTATTTACCTTGTTGCATGTTCTGCTGCTGGTTTGTTGAGCAGAATAACTAACCTTAAACACTGAAGCCAACAGGCACATGAAAAGTTCTACATCAGTAATTACTGGAGAAATGCAAATGAAATTGTGATGCACTATCACCTTACACCTGTTAGGATGGCTGCTGTTAACTAAAAAACAAGTGTTGATACTATGGTTGGGACATTTGTATTCTCCTAAAATTCATACACTGAAACCTACTCTAGAGCTGACAGAGTGAATCACAGACAGTATTTGTTGCCTGGGGAAATGGTTAAGTCCAGAGAGCTCTGCTGTAATGCCCTGAATTAATACCCTCATATGACAGATCCCAGTGGGCACACTGGTCCCTTCTGCACATGAGAACCCAGCAGAAGGCACCATCTGTGAACCAGTGTGCCTTTGTTACCTGCCCTATTTGCCAGGCCTCTGTCTCAGACTCCCAGCCTCTTCAGCTGTGGCTCATATACCACTGCCACATCATGTTCTCATGACAGCAGCCTCAGTGAACTGAGACCATCGGGGATGATGTGGAGAGGCTGAACCCTTGGGGACTGTAGATGGTTCAGCCTCAATGGCAGCTCTTCAAACAATCAAAACTAGAATTCCCATGTGGAACTAGAAGTTCCACTGTGGAGTTTCTACCCAAAATAATGAAAGTAGAATCAAAGGGAGATTTATATTTTTGTGTCACAGCTGATTATTTACAGTAGCAAAAGGGAGAAAGGACTCAAGTGTCTACTGGTGGATGTGTTGGAAAGCAAAAGGTGGTATATACAGGCAGTGGAGTAATACTCAGCCTTACAAGGAGGGAGATACTGTCCTATGCTACTTTGTGAATGGGCTTTAAGGGCATTATGCTAAGTGAAATAGGCCAGCATGAAAAGAGCTATAAGTTATGATTATGATTCTGTGAGATATTTAAAATAGTCAAACTCATAGACACAAAGTGGAACAGTGGGCCTGAGGAAGGTAAAATGTGGAGTTATTTAATAGGCATAAGGTTTTAGTTTTGCAGAATCAAAAAGTTTTGGAGCTTTGTTGTACCTTAGGGGTGTGTTCAATACCATAAAGGGAACAGGGAAGTATGGGCAGGAAGGTTGATTTCGTGTATATTTCACCACAGTTTAAGAAGACACATTGACTGATTGACTAAATTGTATACATAGTTTCATAGGAAATACTTTAGTGTAATCTTTGCTCTGTGTGGCCCTAGCACCAAAGGAACAGTGCCACTGCCTGCCCCTTGCCCTGCAGGTGCCTCCAACCACTCCTCCACAGTATTGCCCATGTGTATGATCTGTAAGCCACATTGCCCTAATTCTCTCTTAAATAGTCCATTTGTGTTGCTGGAATCTTCCTTTTAGAAGATTATTGTTATGATTTGTGTCTAGATGTCCCCCCCCCAAAGCCACATGCGGTCTTGGGGCAGCTTCAGGAGTTGGTGATTGATTACTGTGGGTGTGGATGCTGCACCTGCCCTGGGGCAGGTAATTTACATTACAATGTAAGGAGGGAAGAGAAGCCGGCTGCTCGAGCTGCTGCTACCTCTCCCTTGTGCTCTTGCTCTTTTGCCAAGCCATGAAAGGTTTTTCTCTGCCTTGTGCAGCTCTCTGCCTTGAAGCTAGTTGAATATGGACTGAAACCTCCAGTAACTGTGAGCTAAATAAACCTTTCCTTTCTTCATTTTGGGTGTCAGGTATTTGTCCCAGCAATGAGAGAAAAGTAACTAAGACAATTATATTAGTGTATTTTCTAGGAGTTTCTAATTTAGTATTATATTTGTTCATAAGCAGCTAGCACACACAGTGTATGCTATGGGATAGGATAGCTGTACTTCTTTTGCATCCATGCATTCAATGTAAATACCTGGAGCTGACTGATCCAGAAGCCTGTGACAAGGCTTTGCTCTCAGATCTCATTGTTAAGGCTGGGACAGAGGACAGAGTGTGTGCACAAAGGATTCTGGGAACCCAGAGGACTGGTGTCCTCCCCAGATCCATGGGGATCAGGGAAGTCTTCTTTGCTGAGGAAATGACTGAGCTGTTGAGTTGTTACATTGTGGCAACTTGGCCGAATCAGCTGTGGCAGTTGTCAGTGCAGGGGCCCAGCCCTGGAGGTGGGCAGGGCCCAGGAGCTGAGAAAGGCTTCCTCCTGCTACCCTGCCCTACCTGCATGGAGAAGTCCCAGTCTTCAGAGGTGCTTGACCTTTGCAGCCGCACCACTCTGGAGTAGCGGTGGACCACCAGTCCTCACAGTCAGCATAGAAGGAAGAGAGAGGCTTGATGGACCCCACAGCTCCAGCTCCTCACTCTTCATTGTTTTCTGATGCCTGAACTGCTATTTGCTTTGGAGCCAGCTGAGTATGGACTGAACCCTCCAGTAACTGTGAGGTAAATAAGCCTTTCCTTCCTTCATTTTGAGTTGGTAAAAGTAAACCAAAACTAAGTAACTAAGACAGCCAGGTTTTTTTTTAACATGTAAAAACATGGAGAAACAGATAAATTCACAATTCTAGTAAGAGACTTGTAACACACTTCTCTCAGTAACAGCTAGAAGAGCAGGCAAAAATCAGTAGATGAAGTGAAACAATTAATAATCTTGACCTGACATACAGAATGCTGTACCCAAGAATGACAATTAGTGTTCAAGTACCCATAGTGTAAGTACCAGCAGTGAATATTTGTTGATTTAAGCTGTGCTTAGAGGAAATTCTGTAGCTA
Source organism: Ctenomys sociabilis (assembly GCA_004027165.1). NCBI lineage: Eukaryota > Metazoa > Chordata > Mammalia > Rodentia > Ctenomyidae > Ctenomys > Ctenomys sociabilis. Next base: position 10,191 of record PVKA01046275.1, read on the forward strand.
TAAAGCATATTTATTAGAAAAGATGAAAGACTGAGAATCAGTGATTTAAGCTTCTATCTCAAAAAAGATGAGGTGGGGCCGGGGAGATGGCTCAGTGGAATAGGCACTTACCTGGCAAGTGCAAGGGCCTGAGTTCAATACCCGGTTCCGCCAAAAAAAAAAAAAAAGATGATGAATGGACAGCAAATCAAAACTAAGGAAAGCAGAAGAGGGAATCAATGAATTAGAAAGCAAATATGCAATGGTGAAGATCAGCAGAGCCTAAAATTGGCACTCTGAACAGATTAGGAAAGTTAAACCTTTGCAAAGACAAATTTTAAACACAGATTTGAGTACCAGGCATGAAAAGAGGGAGGGACATCACACTGTAGAACCCACACATGAAAGAGGTTATTTTCCCATCTTTGTTTCATCTTACTTTGGTATTTAGATGAAATGCACCTCCCCTTTTTTTTTCAAAATAAAACTTACTGAATCTGAGACAGGTACTACAAAATCTAAACAGTTTAAAGTCTTTTGTTTTGTTCACAGAACCGGAGATTGAACTCAGGCCCTTGCACTTGCCAGGCCAAACACTTATTCTACTGAGCTACCCCCCTAGGCCCCAGTTCAGAGTTCAAGGTCTTTTGAAGGAAACAGATTTCATTGTTGAAAAGAAAAAACAACAATCCCTTAGAACTTTTAAATTCTTTTTCTTTTATTTAAGGAATAAAACCAACAGTTTTACCCAAACTCTCTACATTTGATCTTAGCCAAAAGACCAAGAAGCGATTGTCCAAACTCTCAAGATGACACAAGAGGAAATTGTTTCTGACTCTGATTCTAAGAAAAAAATTACAGGAAGAATTTACCAGAAAGGCAAATTAGTCTAACCTCTTACTGATCTGTTTTTAGGGATGCAAATTCTTTGATGTAAAATTAGCAAATTAAATACAAAAAATACTGTATTACAAAGATACAGGTTTATTTCAAGTATGCAAGGGTAGCATAATATTTTAAAATCAAAACTTTTCACCTTATTTTCAGAAGGTAGAAAAGTTTTGTGACCAGTTAGCTAACTACCTAAGAATCTCTCTCTGTAGCTCCTCCCCTTCCTGTGCCACTGACACAGCTGTTCTTTAGCCGCTTGTAGGACAGGTTGCCTGTTCTTGTCTCTACCTTCATGTGTGTTACACTGTTTCTTTACCCAGTAACTTCCATCTGTCTTTGAAAAGTGAGTACAGATAAGCTGCAGATTGTTTATTCAAGTATATATACATGGACATATGAGCTGTTTTAGTATAAAACAGAAATACAACAGGAATATTAGTGTACAAGTTTTTGTGTACATATATATATTTTTACTCCCACTAGGTAAATAGACAAGTGTGAAGTCACTGAGCAGTATTGTAAGTATGTGTATGTGTTTATCTTTATAAGAAGCCACCGGACTGTCCCAGGTGGTTGTACTAATTTATATATCACCCGGCAGTGCACAAGCATTCTGATTCTGGACAGCACTTGGTATTGCCAGCCTTTCAGATTTTAGCTATTCTCAAGAGTAGGGCATGATGCCTTGAGATCTTAGTTTTTCTCTGATGATAATGATGATGAATATCTTTTAATGTGTTTCAGCCACTAGTAAATTGTGCACTGTGAATTACCTGTTCAAATCTTTGCCCTCAGTTGTGAGAAGTTTTAAATCAGTACATTCAAATCAGGTTTTTTTTTTTGTTTTGTTTTGTTTTTTTGACTGAACCAGGGATTGAACTCAGGCCCTTGAGTTTGCCAGGCAAGTGCTTATTCCACTGAGCTATCTCCCCAGCCCCCATAGGGTCTTGATTGCTCTAATTTTATAATACTACTCAAACTGGTGGTGGAAATCCTTCAACTTCGTCCTTCTTCAAGCTTATTTTGGCTATGCTTGCTAGGACCTTCGCATTTCTATAAGAATTTTAGAATCAGCTTTATAATTTATGCAAATATAGGTAAGATTTTAATTAGTATTTCATTAAATTTGATTTGGGGGGGAACTGATATTGTAACATCAAAACCCAGCCTATGAATGTAGATAGCTTAGCTTAGACTGCCTTAATAGCACACCACAGTCTGGACAGCATACAGAACACAAGTGGATTTCTCATACTTCTAAAGGCAGGAAGTCCAGCACCAAGTGCCAGCCACTTTGTTACCCTGGAGAGAGCTTGCAAGTGAGGGGGTGGGGAGATGCGGACATCACTGATTTCTAAGCCCTTGTTCTCATTACCTGATCTAGAGTCAGACCCCTGTTCTCCAAACACCATCTCATTGGTGGTGGGGGCACTGTTCAGATGGTAGCAGAGGCAAATCTCTCTACTTGTTAGGTTTAACTTCATTGTTCTCAGTAGTCTTCAGTTTTCAAATTTTGTATACTTTTTTGTTTTTTGAGATAGAGTCTTACTGTTTTCCTCAAGCTGGCCTTGAACTCATTCATATATGGCATAGGGTGATTTCAAACTTGTGATCCTTTTGCTTCAACCTTACAAATAATGGGATAACGTTTAGTTAATTCAGTGTTGAAGTTTTATGTTTTTTAATACTATTATAAACTTGCTTTAAGAAATTTTTTTTGTAAATTTAAGTATATTAGTACAATTTAGGTAGAGAATGACAACATTCATTATAGGAAATTGGTATGTTTCTCCCTTTCCCCCCATTCCCATCCCCTTTTCAAACTTTCTTCCCTTTACCATTCACAAAGCTTAGGTTTTTTTCATTTGTTTTTTTATTGGATATAGGGTCTTACTATGCAGCTCAGACTCATAGTGATCCTGCTATCTCAGCCTCCCTAGCACTGACATCTCAGGCATGCACCACCATGCCAGGTCTCAGGGCTAGCAGGGCCCAGCAGGGCATGTGGTACTGGGGAATCAAACCCAAGTCCTTGTGCTTGCTAGGCAGGTGCTTAGACCTCTGAACTATTTCCCTCTCCCACAATGCTCAGTTTTTATTTTATCTTTTTTTTTTTCTTGTTTTTTTTCCCTTCCTTTTCCTTCCCCACTCACTATTTCTCTTTTCCTTTTGAACAGTTTCTTCCTATTTTGCAATATCTGTTGTACATTTATTGTATCATTTCCATTTTCAGACGCTCCCTGGTGGTCTAGTGGTTAGGATTCAGCGCTCTCATTTCTATTTCTCACATCAGAGAGATAGTGTGATATTTACACATGTCTGCTTTATTTTGTTTATGATTATGGTCCCAAAATCCATCTATTTAACTGTCTCAATTTTATCTTTCTTTATAGCTAAGTAATACTCCATTATTAAAAAAACACATCTTTTTTATCCATTCATTGGATGATGAGCATCTCAGTTACTTGCAAGATTTAACTATTACAGCTGTGCTACTATAAACATGCATGCATATATATCACTGTAGTATGATTGTTTTAATTCTGGCAAGATACCCACCACAAGGTGAATATCTGGGTCATATAGGATGTCTAATCCTAGTTTTTAGTGGTTAAATGAGTCTATAATCTCACCAACAATGGAGAAGAGTTCCTATTTCCCCACAGCCTCACCAGCATTTGTTATTAGTTGTTTTCTTGATAATAGCCATTCTTTCTGGAGTGAGTTGGAATCTCAGCATAGTTTTCATTTGCATTTCTTGAATGACCAGTGAGGTAGAACATTTTTTCATATATTTATTTTCCATTTGTACTACTACTTCTGAAAAATATCTGTTCATCTCAGATGTCCATTTTTGGATTTGAATTTGGAAGGCCTGATTTTTTTTTTCAGTGTTTAAATGTTCTAGATATTAGTTCTTTAAAGAATAGCTGCTTAGGGGCCAGGGAGATAGCTCAGTGGAATAAGTGCTTCCCTGGCAAGCATATGGGCCTGAGTTCAACCCCCAGTTCTTAAGAAAAAAAAAATAGCTGGCATAAATTTTCCTAATCTGTGGATTGTCTCTTCACTGTTGGTGATTTCTTTTACTGTCCAAAATTTTTTAATAAGATGAGATTTCTCTTACTGATTCTTTGTGATAGTTCCTATCAGATGAAATTCAAGAATAAATTAAACAGTATGTACAACTAAATGATAATGCCAATACAGTATATTGGAATTTACAGGACATGATGAAAGAAGTCCTAAGAAGGAAATTTATAGTGGTGAATGCTCGTATCAGGCAGACAGAAAGAGCTTAAATAACCAAACATTGAACCTCAACTTCTAGGAAAAAAAAAAAAAAAAAATCAAAACCAGAGTTCATATGAGGAAGGAAATATAAAGATCAGAGCAAAACTTAATACAACTGAGACTAAGTAAATAATACAACGAAAAAAAAAAGAATCAATGATCAAAGAGTTGGTTCTTTGAAAGATTAAATAAAATTGACAAACTGTTAGCCAACCTTACAAAAGAGGGGAAGAGCCGGGCGTGGTGGTGCATGCCTGTAATCCCAACACTCGAAGGCTGAGGCAGGAGGATTGTTATGAATTCGAGACCAGCCTGAGCTAAAAAGTGAGCTTAAGGCCAGCCTGAACTGCATAGTGAGACCCTGTTTCAAAAAGACAAAAAAAAAAAAAAAAAAAAAAAAAGAGGGAAAAAGGGTTGGGACAGCTCAGAGGGCTGGGAGATAGTGCAGCAGTCTAAACCAGGTTCAATCTCCAGCACTGTGCTGGCCCCAGAACTCCAGGTGTCCTGTGCAGGATCATAAGCTGTGCATTGATTGGAAAGAGTGATTCAGGATCACTATGAGTCCAAGCTGCATATAGCAAGGCCATGTGCCAAATAAATAAGTAAAACAAAATTTTTATAAAGGAAAAAAAAAAAAAAAAAAGACTCAACTTCAGTTAGCAATGAAGTAAAATCACAACAGAT
>PVKA01046276.1:0-15011 GCA_004027165.1 Ctenomys sociabilis
AAGGCCAGGCTGAGCTACATAGTAAGTTCAAGGCCAACCTTAAGTACAATAGCAAAGACCCTGTCTCAAAAAAAGAAAAAAACAGCATGAAATGGCTGTATGATTAAAACCATAAAGAGGGCTGGGGACATAGTTCAGTGGTCTAAACACCTGCCTGGCAAACACAAGGACCCAGGTTCAATCCCCAGTACCACATGCCATGCCAGCCACCAAAACTGGGTGTGATGGCACATGCCTGTAATCCCAGCTCTGGGGAGGCTGAGACAGGTAGATCACTATGAGTTGGAACTGCATAGTGTGACGCTGTATCAAATAAATACATACACAAGTTTTTTTAAAAAAGACAAAAACGGGCTGGAGAGATGGATCAGTAGAATAAGTGCTTCTCTGGCAAGCGCAAGGGCCTGAATTCAATCCCCAATTCCACCAAAAAAAACAAAAAAACCACACACACACACACACACACACACACACAAACATAAAGAGATAAAGCTTTCAGGTTGGGGGCAGAGCTCAGTGATGAGTGCTTATCTAGTATGAGTGAAGGCCTGGGTTCTATCTCCAGTACCATGAATAGATAAGCAGAAAAAAGTGGGAGTTTTGTGAGGGCTGCATCCCAGCCCCAAAGCCCACCCCTGTAGATGGAGAGTAGAGCCCAGCTCTACTGAAATCTGTTCAAGACTAGGAACTGCTGTACTGTACTGCCATGCTGTGGCCTCCTGCTGCAGATGGAAAGATGCCACTTCTTTAACTTACGTGTTCAATGCAGTCTAATGTACATTTAGGGACCTTGAGCAGCTTACTTGAGATCACTTGTATGGGCTGCAGCTCAGCGGTGTGCACTTCCCAGCATATGTGGGCCTACCCCTCTTAAAAGTTCATCTTGAGAGAAAATGTTTATGAATAAGAAGGAAAATGTGGAGAAAAGCATATAGGGGACTTTCCTAGATACAAAAGTGGAATAGAAAGCTATGTGAGTTTAAGTAGTGAGTTACTGGACAGAAGCAGATCACACAGAACGAGAAACTGAGCTTTGTGCTTGCACAGGTTGACGGGAGCTGCACAAGTGCTGCTGGTCACAGGATGGGAAAAGCTAGAGCCAGGAGCTGCATGAGGCAAGAAAATCACTGAGACTACAGGACAGCTGCAAGAGCACAGAAAGTGACAGGATGGTTTCCATCACCTGTGGAGTAAACACCTTCCTGCATAGCACTTGGGTTCAGAGAGACACAGTGAAATTCCCGAGATGGCACAAACAAGCTCTGCATTTGTGGGACAGAACCCACCATGGATGGAGCCACACGGAGGCATTGGTTAGCACAGAGCAGGTGTAGGCTGACAGCTGGGACAGCGAGAAGTTCCCCAAAATCAGCAACTCAGTGATAATCACAAAACACCCCAGTAGCACCCTGCATATCAAGTGCACAGAGCAAGGAGTGGCCAGCAGGTATGCAGAATAAGCCCTCTCCAAGTCAGGTTCCAGCAAAGATGAACCCACAAGGTGGCATGTAACCCCTATTATTTCTAGGGCTTCAGCAGAGGCCAGCCTAGGCAATTCAGCAAGATCTTGTCTCAAAATAAGGGCCGTGTGTGTAGCTCATTGGTGGAGTACTTACCTAGCAAGTCCAGGGCCTATGGTTCTTTTCCTAGTACACAAAAAAGGGAAGCAACTAATGCCATCTTATCAAGTTCAAAGGATCAGAATTTAGGTGAAAGAGAGGGCTGCTCCCCTCAGAGCTGGCAGAGCTGCCACTGCTAAGAGCAGCTTACCAGTAACCAGCAGGGTGCAAAATGTACCAGTGCTCTGACCCTACAACTTAACTGAGGGAAATGTACCAGCCAATGGGGACAGATCTGGATCTTTGGATAATGTAAAAAGGAAGGGGTGTTTATGACAAATCAACAAACCTGAAAACAAACTCATGCTCATCTACTAGGAACCCTATAACTGAATCTGGGATGTGTGAAAGTGAAAAGGAACGCAAGACAATGACTCACAGGACATGTGGGAGCACAGCAGCCACTGAGTGCTGAAGATACCTGGACACAGTGGGAGGCAGAGCTCACCTGCTCCACATGCGGCTCCTTGGCGAAGGAGATCCTGGCGATGGAGTGAGACGCGATGCACAGCTCCTGCCCGTTCACCTCGCCCTCCTCGACCTCCACGATGCCTGTGGAGCACAGGGAGTTGCCTCTGCAGCCACACAGGCCTGGCAATGTGTGCAGTCCCTCCTGGCCTGCACAGACCACCAGAAGCAGGTGCTCCTCTGCAGGGGCCTGGACCCCAGCCCCAGCCCTGCACCCATCCTCTGTTCTTCCTCTAAGAGAGGGGCTCACGCACTCTGGCTGTCCACCTCTGTGTCCACCTCTGGGCACTGCTCCTACCATTGGGCAGGTGGGAAGGTCAAGGCCACTGAGGCCGATCTGATTAATTTCTGGACAATGAGGGTCCTGGCTGAGGAGCCCCTCAAACCTCCCTTGCCAAGTCCTGCCTCAGGCAGGCAGGTGCATGGCCCTGGAAGAACCCCTGCAGCCTCAGGCAGGGCTATCCCCAAAGGTCCCCCGAGACAAAGTACCTGGCCCAGGAGCGCACCTGTGTTCTGTGCACTGACGAAGGCCACCTTGTTGGTATCTGGCTTGAGGCGGATGAAGCCGCACTCCCTGTGCAGGGGCTTGCGTGTGTCCAGGTGGAAGGAGTTGAACCTGCACAAGAGGCAGTATGAGCAGCCCGATGGGCACCAAGGACACAGCAGTGGGGCTTCCTGACCTGGCAGGGGCTCCTCAGCATCTCCCCCTCCCCCCAGCCACTTCCTGGCTCACCGCACTGCTTTCCTTCTGGACAGACATCTGGCTCCTGCACACAGGAGCTTCTCTTTATTTGGCAACACAGCACTGCTGCTGGGGATGAACTGAGTCTCTGCATAGCCAGGTAAGTCTCAGCCCTCATCTATTCCACTCTTGGAGACAGCCTTGTTATATTGGTCAGACTGGCCAACAATGTTCCTTCCAGCCTGTGGAGGAGCTGGTATTTCAGGGACCCCCTCTCATCAAGCCCTAACAGGAACTTGTTTTTGCTGAACTCATGGTGCACCCTCTCCTCAAGCCCTTTCACATGGACACTGTGGGTGAGCTACAGTAAAATTTCATCCTAACAGGACTGTCTTTTTTTTTTTTTGGCGGAACTGGGGATTGAACTCAGGCCCTTGTGCCTGGCAAGCACTTATTCAACTGAGCTATCTCCCCGGCCCCTGTCCTCTTTTCTAGTATTTAATTTTATCTCATTTTTTGCATTATGCTTGGAATTTAGGCCTCTACCACTGCACTACATCTCCAGACCCTTTTTTATTCTGAACAAGGTCTTACTAAGTTGGTCAGCGCAGACCTGAACTTTTGATCCTCTTGCCTCAGCCTGAGAAATGGGGATTACAGGTGTGGCGGCAGTGTCTTTCCTCTTTACAGCTATATTCTAGGGGAAGGGTCCAATCAGTTCATTTGCACTGAGGAGGCTGAGGCAGGAGGGCTGCCAAGACCTTGTCTCAAAGAAAGATCAGATAAAGGATCCCCAATCTTACTACAAAATTGATTTAGTCAGATTATTTATTTTCTTGGTTTTTGAGACAGGGTCTCACTATGTAGTTCAAACTGCCTTTAAACTCACCAGTAGCCCAGTCTAACCTGAACCTCTGGTGATCCTCTGCGTCAGCCTCCTGAATGTTGGAATTATGGGTTCTGTACCACCACGCCTACCTTAGATTCTTCACATGTAATCATGAAATGGAGACTGGGAAAGGAGTTTTACTTTTTATTTCTTTTGGTACCAGGAATCAAACTCAGAACCTTGTGCTTGCCAGGGAGGTGCTGTGCCACTGAGCTATATTGCTGGCTGTGCTTTTTATTTCATAGTTCTTTACTGCTTAAACTATAGAAAAGATCTCTCAACCATTGCCGTGCACCATCAGGCCTTTACTCTTAGACGCCAACCCACTGTCCTCTACTGGGTGGGAACCACTGGAGGGCCTGCCTCATAGGTCCTTGTGTCATGGCTGTGTCTAGATGTCCCTCAAAACCCCCACAGCAGTCATAGGTGGGTTTTTTTCGGAGGTAGCTTTACTGTGTGAAGCTGGGATAAGGGTGTGTAGTTACTAATTCAATCCACTGATTGGTGTGCCATAGTTCTGGATAGGATTAAGGGTGTCCCACTCTGGGTAGGAGTGCTCCTACTCCTTGTGGTGGGTAGTTTGGATAAAATATAAGGGACTGAAAGAGAGCTACTGTGGTCACTTGTCCCTTGTTGCTTGCTGCTTACTACTGCCTGTCTTGCTTTGCCATGAACTGTTGTTTTCTTCTATGTCACTCTGCCTTGGCCAGCTGACTATGGACTGAAACCTCTACAACTTGTGGGCTAAATAAACCTCTCCTCCTTTAACATTGGAATGTCATTATTCTGTCTCAGCCATGAGCAAGGTAACTAAGACACCCAGTTTCTGGGTATGGGCATAATGTGGGAACCATAGCACTCACCACTTCCTCAAACCCTCAGCTAGCTGGGGTGCATCTGAAAGCCAGCCATGCCTTCTTACTTCCAGTAACATTGGTGATCAACTTCCACACAGGACAGAGCACAAGGTTACCGATCCCATGAAATACAATGCCTGTTTTTACAGGCATTGACTGATGATACAATGCATTGACTGATGATCCTGTATTGGAATCATTGGTGTAACATCTGCATAGCTCTCACTCACCAGAATGTGCCATCTTTATCACCTGTGCAGGGACAGAAGAGGTTCCCTTCCCCTGCCCAGCGGCTAAGTCCATGGACCAACTCCCTCCAGGTACAGGCTTTGGAGGGCACTTACGAGAAGTTGAGCATGGGCTGGCCCACATGCGAGATGTGCACCTCCTCCAGGTACTGGAAAGGCTGCAGTGTTGGGAAGGTGCCAGCCCCTGGCGGGTCTGATAGCCAGGTACCCAGCATCCAGGAAAGTGGCTCCACCACGGGGTTCAACTTGGGAGGCTCTGAGGGCAAAAGACAGGACAGTCAGCATGAGGTCTCCTGTTCTCAACCAGCAAACATGCTTCCTGCCAGAACCTTGCAGTTCCTGAAGGAAAAAACGAGGGCCCTGATGAGCAAGGGAGAGAGAGGCTCCATGACCCTGGCAAGGCCTGAGAGTAGCACCAAAACCCAACCAGGGTCCTTTTGCTGAAGGCAGTGACTGAGGTAACAGCTGAAGAACAAAATGAATGGTCTGGTGGCACAGAGCTCCCAGCACTCTTGGAGACTCACGCAGAAGAACTGCAAGTTTGAACACGCCTGGGCACCTTAGGGACTTAGTGAGATCCTGCCTCAAAATGAAAATTAAGAAAGGGTGATGGGGATGCTGGGGCTGGAGCTCAGCATGACACCCCTTCTTTCAAGAGATTCCTTTCCTAGCTGCTGTGGAAGCCCACAGTGAGCCAGTGACCCTGGAGTTGGATAGAACCCCCTATGGATGACAGGTAAGGACAGCAGTGATAGCCCCTGGTGGAGATCAGGAACACACTGGGACCATAGTGTGTCCATCATCTGCCACAGGGAAGAACACAGGCTGCCCAGGAATCACTGCCCACTGCCCACAGCGCAGCTAAGCAGGGGATCAAGATGCAGAAGGGAGCATGCAGGGGAGATGGAGATGTGAGCTGTGAGTGTTGTGAAGCAAACACAAGGGGATGAAGGTGCTCCAGAGGATAGCAGGGTTCAGGTCGCAGTGTGCCTGGAGGAGAGCAGACCTGGGTGGGGTGCTAGTGGGAGCTTGGTCTGGCTGGGGAGGGTCGAAGGGTGGAAGGCAGAGATCCTAGTAGCACAGGAGGAGGAACAGGGCATGCAACCCCATCTTAGCTGCTCAGGAAGGTGGAGATGTGGGCCAGGGCCACCATGCTGGTCTCACTGTGCTGCTACTCCTTACCTAGGCAGGGTCCCCTGACACGGCAAAGATGGGCTGGCTTGACCCACAGGTCTCCATTCACTTTCCTGCCCCTGCACCCTGGCTTCCACCCACAAGACTGAAGAAAACAATATCCCGGACACAGAGACACCTTGGCTGCTTCCCCCACCAGCTGCCTGTGCCAGTCCCTTAGCCTTCAGTGGTGTCTTTCTGCCCCTCCCTCTCAAGTCACCACTTGGAGGCCCCATCACAGACCTGGCATGGACCAAGGGACACCCTCCTTCCCCTCCCACTGCCTACAGGGGCATCTTCATGAAGCCCGCTCCTCAGGGAGACCTGAGGGTATAGGAGACAGAGTCAGAAAAACAGCAGTGACCAAGAAGACAAAGGTAAAAGCCAGGTGTGGCGGTGCACACCTGGAACCATCCCAGCGTTGTGGGAGGCAGAAGCAGAAGGGTTACAAGTTTGAGCCCAGCCTGAAAACAACAATTTATCAATACTTTGTCTCAAAATAAAAAAAAAAAAAAGAAAATAGCTGGGAATGTAGCTTAGCACAAAATCTCTGATTAAGATACTAACCCTGCACTTTCTTCCTTCAAAATCTAAGAGCCAGGAATGGTAACATAGGCCTTAATCTTAGCTATGCAGGAGTGAGGCAGGAGGATTGAGACCTTGCCTCAAAAAAAAAAAGGTGGAGAATGTAGCTTTTTAAAATGTTTGAGGATCTTCCTGGGAATATGAGGTAAGTCAGTATTATCTGTCTCAGGATTTAAAGACAAAAAAACAACAATGATAAAAACTTTCCCCTAAACTAGATTTTCAGGGAAAATAGGTTACAGACACTTATGTATGACCACTACATGCACACCACGGCTGTGGGAAGCACTGGCACAGCAGCAGGAGGCAGGAGGCTCTCCCTCAGGGGTCCTGAGGGAGCAGGCAGATGACTGGGGTCACCCAACGCCACAGGTAGGAAAGCAGCAGGTCTTCTCTGTGCAGAGGCAGGTAGTATGGGTTTAGAGGATACATTAAATCAGTTTCACTAGATTTTGTTTTTTTTTTTACTTTTTAAAGGTAACTATTAGTAGCTGACTCTGGTGGTGCATGCCTGTAATCCTAGCTATACAAGAGGATGAGACAGAGAAGCTGCAAGTTCAAGTCTTGACTGGACAACTTAGAAATTTAGTGAGATCCTGTTTTAAAATGTAAAAATTTTGAAAGTGCTGTGGAGGTAGCTCAGTGTAAATGTCCTGGGTTCAATCCCCTACACTAATAAAAAGAAAAAAAAAAAAAAAAAAAAAAAAAGCCACTAGGGACTGTAAATTACCCAAAGCCCAGTTTCTGGTCCTAGTGGCAGCATTGAATGGCAATGTCCACACTCAGCAGTGGCCACATGGCCCTGTTACCCATCGAGGACTATGCCAGAACGCAGGCTCCACCAGGAGCATAGGGCACTGCTACTACTCTAGGATAAGACCCACGGGCCATAGCAGAGCTTCTTGAGTTTCAAGAAAAATTTCTTCAAACAATGGCTGTGGTGTAGGTGTGATGGGTGATATATGCTTGGGATTCCAGCATTTGGCTGAGACAGGAGGATCCTCAGGATCGTCAAAAGTTTGAGGCAAGCCTGGGCTACAAAGTGAGTTCAAGGCTAGCTCAAAACATAGCAAGAGGGCTAGGGAGAGAGCTCAGCAGTCTAAGATCCTGCTAGGCAAACGCAAGGACCTGAGTTTGATCCCTGGTACCACATGCCCTGCCAGCCACTAAAATCAGGCGTGGTGGAGCACAGCTGTAATCCCAGCACTGGGAAGGCTGAGACTAGAGGTGGACTATGAATCTGAGCTGTGTAGAGACCCAGTACCAAATAGTTAATTTACTCATTAATTTAAAAAACATAAAGGGCTGGCCAGTGGATTAAAGCACCTGCAAGCAAGCCCAGGGGCCCATGGTTTAATCCCAGGCCTGCTGCGCTGGCCCCACCCCCAGGGCTCACTGAGAGACAATTGAGACTGGGCAAGGTGGTGTGTGCCTGTAATTCCAGCTTGTGGGAGGCTGTAAACAGATGGATCACTATGAGTCCACAATCTAGTAGTGAGACCCTGAACACTCTAAAAATACAAACAAACAAAAACTCTAAAAAACATAGCAAGAGCCTATCTAAAAACAGCCACAGGGGCTGGGGGGATGGCTCAGTGGAATAAGTGCTTCCCTGGCAAGTGCAAGGGCCTGAGTTCAAACCCCGGTTCTGCCAAAAAACAAAAACAAAAACAGCCACAACAATGGCTGTGTGATGTGCTGGCTGGTCACGTGCTGTCATAGCGAGGGTCTTCACAGGTGTGTGACAGGATGTTCTCTCCCAATCATCAGGATCCACAGCACCACACAGTCAAGGCCAGAGCTGCCCAGACCTGGTGCCTTCTACCAGCTGCCTCCAGCTTCTATTCCTGAGCTGCGTATGGGTCAGTTTCAGGATGTCTGACTTCCACAGGCAGCGTCCCTGACCCTCTGTCCTCCTCGGTGGGGATCTTATCACCATCTTAACAAAGCATGAACAGAATCAAACAGCAGAGCCTGCTATGGATATCTGGAGAACCTGGGAGGCTGGCTAGAGCTGAGGAGAAGGAAAGCAGTCAGTCCTGGGGCAAGCACAGGGCCTCCATCACCTGGCCCACTCCAGGTGGGTTTGCTGAGGAACTTCCTCGAAAAAGTCCAAGACACCCAGGGGAATCCACTGTAACCTTTCCTCCCTGCAAGACACAGGATTTACCATCCAGCAACGTTGAACAAGCACAGGTACAGGCACTGCACTGAGACAGGACAGCAGGTGCCATGGGGGGCTGCCACAAGGTGGGGCTCATTGAGCACCCTTTCCTCTTGCAGAATGGCAGGTGGAGACAGAAGGGTCAGGAATGGTGGCAAGGTCTGGAGGATGTGGCTGGCTGAGGGGACAGAGGGGAGACACTGCACACCAGCTCAGAAGTGGGATAGCCAAGCCGGGCGTGGTGGCGCATGCCTGTAACCCCAGCACTCGGGAGGCTGAGGCAGGAGGATTGTTGTGAGTTCGAGACCAGCCTGAGCTACAAAGTGAGCTTAAGGCCAGCCTGAACTGCATAGTGAGACCCTGTCTCAAAAAGACAAAAAAAAAAAAAAAAAAAAAGAAGTGGGATAGCCAAAACACAAATCCACAGTCCCACTGGAGGCCACTGGTGCCCACAGATACTGGGCAGAGTTCAGCTATGCCATCTACCTTGGGGTATGAACAAGTGCAGAGTCACAGTCTGTTCTTGTCTGAGTGAGGCCTTGCCCAGAGGGAGCAGTCTGGGACTGTATGACAGAACTGCCAGAACCAGAACACAGGAGGAAGCTTTGGACACTATCTGGTCAAGAAGACATAAGTGTCCATAGAAGGGCAGCTGCAGGTGTGGCTCCTGGTGAGTAACAGATGAAGGTCCCCATGCCACAAAAGCGGAGAGAGGACACTGGCCTCAAACCACCCAGAATCACCAGGGAGGAGTGGCTTGGGTAGCAGAACACCAACTAGCGGAGCAGGCAAGGAGGCAGCTGATGCTAGAACTGTCATATGCATGCTTGTTTGTTCTCCAGGACATGGTGGCTATCCTAAGGCCGAAGTTCAGCAGGTTCTTCTGGGGAGAAACTAATGATTCTGACATGGCCTCTCTTGCATGCAAGAGGCCACACCAACCCAGAGAATGAAAGGAGAAATAGGGCTTCAGGTTGCTCCAGAGCACCAGATGCCGGGGTGGGGGACTGCAGAGTGCAGGCCCGCCATGGAGTCTCTGGGCCAGGGGACTGATGAACCAACGCACCTCACACTCTCCAGGTTGAACAGCACTTGTGCTCTGCAGCCCCCTAGTTCTGTATTCTTAATGAGCTTCAGTGCGGACAAGGACAGCAGGCCTGGCAGTAAACAATCATAGCTTCTTTCTTCCCCCTCCCAGGCACCTTGCCAAGTGACCCGGCTAGCTCCCTGCTTGCTCCCACACCTCAAGCTGCACCCCTACCTGGACTGTGCCAGAGTCTGACCACCCCTGTTTTTATGCCACTATTTTCACTGAAGTGTGGGGTGTCGGTTTGGATGGCCAGTAAGATTGATCATCCTGGAATCTACACAGCAGGCTGCCTATAGGAGGTCAGATATGTATCAAAACTTATCAGGGCCGGGGAGATGGCTCAGTGGAATAAGCACTTCCCTGGCAAGTGCAAGGGTCTGAGTTCAATCCCCGGTTCCGCCAAAAAAAAAAGAAGGAAAAAGTTATCAGAATATATCCTCAGGACATGTATATTTTGCTGCTACGTGCACCAGACTTCATTAGAAAAGAATGAAATAAATTCAAAATTATGAGAAAGTCTAGCCTATTTACAACTTTCAACCTCTTGTAATCAAGACAAGCTCTTCTATAATTTTTTTCCTGATTTTTTAAAATTAATATCTCAACCAGAAAGCAAATATAAAGATTTAAATTTTTTGCAAAAAATTTAAATTTTTTGTTTTTGGGTTTCAGACACTGAAAGAAGGCTTACCCATCCCTAAGTTTTCTGAACTCCAACAGCTACCCAGCAACGTTCTTCTAGGTTGTTTTTTGCCATCTGACAGGAAATGTTTGCACCTGGCTGCCAGGGCACTAGGGGAAGTGAACCCTGAATTCAGAGGGCATTCTGGGAAGTGTAGTCCAAGATAACGAGCTCACAGGGTTTCAAGCTGGAAGGAGCCTTAGGATTGAGGTGGCATCCAGAGGGACAGGACAACAGGGACTGAAAGTTTCCTGTAGGGGGAGGAGGGGCATTTCCTCCTTGCTACAGCCAACTTGTTAAATGGGGAAACCACACTGAGCTAGGCACAGAAGTCGAGTGGTTTCTTCTGGAACAGCTCCTGAAAGCTCTGGCTGTGCTTTACTGTCTTGTAGAATGCTGGCCTCTGGCTCATCCAGGCTGTAAATCAGAGCCAGGGGCCCAGTGACAGCCAGAGTGCAAAAAGCCTGCTGAGACCTGTGGGCAGAGCCTTCCAGATATGCTCCCACTGCACAACACCTATGCTGGTGACAATGGTGTTTCCTGTGTCATAGGGCAGTGGATAAGAGAGGACTTTTACCACAACAGCAAGGCTCCATTCACCACCCATGAGATAGAAAGGCACAGACATGGAAAACCTAGAAATAATAGCGGAAACTGAAAAAATAGGTTTTTTTTCTTTTTTGTCTTTTTGAGACAGGTTCTTGCTACATAGTTCAGGCTAGCCTTGAGCTCACTTTGTAGCCCAGGCTGGTCTTGAACTCACAATGATCCTCCTGCTTTAGCCTCCCGAATGCTGGGATTACAGGTGTGTACCACCGTGCCAATTTGAGAAAATATTCTTTTTTTTTTTTTTGAAAAAAAGTGTCTAGGGCCGGCCACATAGCTCAGTGGCCTAAAGCTCCTGCTTAGGCAGAGAGCAGCGCCCGGGGTTTGATTCCCATTGTGTTGTGCTGGCCCCAGCCCCAAGGCGCTCTGAGACAGTGATTGAGACTGGGTGTGTTGCTGTGCACCTGTGATTCCAGCACCTGTGAGGCTGAAAACAGAATCACTGAGTCGGATCTACATAGCTAAACCCTATACACCCTGTCCTAAATTCATTTAAAAAAAAAAAAAAAAGTACCTAAATGACTATTTGGGCAGGGTGTGGTGGTACACATTTACAATCCCAGAAAGATCTCTGAAAGTTTGAGGCCAGCCAATACCCAGAGTGGTACTAGGTCACCTGAAATACATAGCGACCTATGTCAAAAAGAAAAAAATTTAAAAAAAGTTGCAGATGCTATGATTGCCTAGTTAATCCAAAACATTTGACTGAAAACAACAATCAATAAGACTGCCATGATGGTTAACAAACAAAGCTGGCTGCTTTCTCACTTAGCAACAACCAAACTAAAAGTAACTGTTGGGAGCGCCGGAAGCTAGGAAACTGAGCAAATGTGTGTGTGTGGGGGGCTCCATGCGTAAAACAAACAAGCTACCTCAGTCCTGAGAAAAACATCCTGTCTGGTTCAGGCCAGCTATTAGTCACTAGGCAACCTTGTGTCACATGTTACAAACTTTGCAAAAGTAGTTTTGTTGTGAGTTGAATTAGTCTTGCCCATTAGCTTTTGTCTTCTCATCTATCTTTCTCATTCCTGCCATCCTACCGTTCACAGTAAGCCCAATG
This sequence comes from Ctenomys sociabilis, assembly GCA_004027165.1. Taxonomy (NCBI): domain Eukaryota; kingdom Metazoa; phylum Chordata; class Mammalia; order Rodentia; family Ctenomyidae; genus Ctenomys; species Ctenomys sociabilis. The sequence goes on from PVKA01046276.1 coordinate 12,124, forward strand.
GGGACCTGATGGATCCCTATAAGTAACAAGGGACCTGGGCAGCATGAACTAGTTGCATGTATAACAAGGAAAACATGGAGGGATCCACAGCATTTCTTGGACCCACAGAGAAACGAGGCCACAGACAGCCCCCAGCTCACTGTCACAGTCAAGCTCACTGTCCAAGGCAGAAGCCATAGGCTTGGAGCTGCCAGGATGTCCAAGGGCCTGAATGAGATGCAGGAGGTTGAGGCCTCAGAGGAGACCACCAGGTTCTCACTATGAAGAGCCAAGGAAAAAACCATCTATGGCAGGGGAGGAGGTGACCATTCTGAAATGACTCTAGGGCTTTCCCTAAAGCAAAGGCTCTGTGCAGTCACAGCCTCCAGGGAGATTCACATTATCCAGTAAAGGCAAATGCTGGCAACCCAGCATTTCCAGCTCATCCAAGGAGGCAGAAGAAATGCAAGAAACTGCAGTTAAAGCTTAGATCCCAGGCCGTTGGAGCACAGCTGGGCTCTCCTCTCCCACCAGCCAGCATAACCAGGGCTCTAGCTTGATCACTTGGGAAGGGCTCAGCTGGAGTTCTTCAGAAATTCCAAAGACAAAGAGCTCTGAAGTTCCACAACCCATGGCTACTACAGAGACCAGCTTCTGGTCAAGCAAGGGTGATAAGGCCAACTCACCTCCCTTCCTATTAATGATACAGCTCGCAACAGAAGTTATAGGTATAAAGGATCACTTCATGAGGTCCTCCTTTGCAAAATCCCAACAGACCCTGCTGACATTGAAACACAGTCCTTACATGCTTCCAAACCTAAACTAACCTGTCATCGGGCCTCAAGAAAGCAGAAGACAGGTAACAGCCACATTTCCCAATCAGGGCAGTTTTGATCACTGTGATAATAAATTTCCCTCCCTTTTAATCCTCACCAAAATAAATAAAAACCAGAATAAAAGCCTAAAGTAACCTAATGTTGGTGAGTTTTTTCTAGTTGTTCTCTGTCTTAGCCTTACACGAAAACAAACTCTGAAATGAACAATGCTTTTGGGCCAGCCAGATAGCTCAGCAGATTCCCAGCCTGTGGTGCTGGCCCTGCCCCTGGGACACACTGGCACAGAGAATGGGCGCGGTGGAGTGTGCCTTTAATCCCAGCGTTTGGGAAGCTGAAAACAGGAGATCACTACAAGTGAGACCCTGTAGGCCCTGCACTAAAAAAATAAAATAAAAGCCACCTTATCAGCTCAGCACTCGTTCTGTTTTATGAATGAAATGCTGTCTGGTTCTAGATTCAAGAAACAGTCACCTGAAGTCTATAAACTGTGGTGGCTCTTGCCTCAGAGAAGGCAAAGGAAGAGACAGCAGGCATCAGAAGTGTATGGGCATGGAAAGGAAGTTGAGTTTATGACACAGAATTTAAGACAATAACTAATGTGAGAAGGTCTCTGATGGAGAAAGGGGACAAGAACAGGAAAGGAACAAGAACATCAAAAGGAAATGCCATAAGCCGGGCGTGGTGGCGCATGCCTGTAATCCCAGCACTCGGGAGGCTGAGGCAGGAGGATTGTTGAGTTTGAGACCAACCTGAGCTACAAAGTGAGCTTAAGTCCAGCCTGAACTGCATAGTGAGACCCTGTCTCAAAAAGACCAAAAAAAAAAAAAAAAAAAGGAAATGCCATAGACCAGAAACTCTGAATTTAAGAACTTCTGAAATAGAAGAAATAAAGAGGATCAAGGTGTGCTGCCTATGTGTACAAATTCCCCAAGATGAACACATTTACATAACACAAACATACACTCATTAAGGGGGGACCTTGACGGTTTGACAGTAAACTGGTCATAACCAAGGGAAGTTGGTAGGTGTAAGGATGTACCAGAGAGCATCCCAGACTGAGATGCAAGAGGGAGACATCTGTAGTCCTAGGTACCTGGGAGGCTGACACAGCCTGCACAAGTGAAGCCCTGTCTCAAAACAAGAAATAAGGGCTATGGAGATAGCTTAGCAGTCTAAGAGCCTGGCTAGGCAAGCATGAGGACCAGAGTTCAGTCCCTACTACCACATGCCGTGCTGGCCCCACCTCAGGTGTGCCAAGCCAGACACCAAGACTGGTTGTGGTGGCACATGCCTATAATCCCAGCACTGGGGAGGATGAAACAGGAAGATCACTATAAGTCAGAGCTGCATAGCGAAATGCTGTGCCAAATTAAAAAATAAATAACAAAAAGGGCTGGAAATGTGGCTCAGTGGTTCAGCTTACTTGAGTTCCATCTTTGGTATTGCAAGAGAAAAAAAAGTAAAGAGAGAACATAGGATGCTAACATCAGTTATATAAATGCCAGAAAAAGAAACATCAGGACAAAAAAAAATCACCAAGGGGCTGGCCAGATAGCTCAGTGGACAAAGTGCCTGCTTTGGCAGAGCACAGCGGCAGGGGTTCAGTCTGCAACACGCTATGCCAGCCCCAACCCCAGGCATGCCGAGACAGTGACTGACACTGGGCATGGCGGCGCACCCTTGTACTCCCAGCTCTTGGGAGGCTAAAAACAGGAGAATCACTACGAGTCTGATCTATGTAGTGAGATCCTGCAGACCCTGTCATTAAAAAAAAATCACCTGGAATGAAGCATGGCACTATGTCACAATGAAGGCATCAACTGTCTAAGATCTTAAACATTTCTAACAACAAGCAGGGAAATCTGTGAGGAACAAAATGACAGGACTTTGCAGACAGGCCCACAAGCCTATAGTTACAGCCAGAAGTGCCAGCACTCTTTACCACTACTGCACAGATCAGCCTGGCATGGTGAGGAACACCTGTAATTCTAGCACTCTGGGGGGCTAGGGCAGGAGGATCACAAATTCTAGCCCAGGGCCAGAAATATAGCTCAGTGGCACAGCACCTGTCTG
>PVKA01046277.1:0-15029 GCA_004027165.1 Ctenomys sociabilis
GGCACAGGTCCAGGCTTAAGATCTGGAGACCCAGAGGGGCATGGTGGTGGTACAGGCCTGTGACCCCCACACAAGGGAGGCTGGGGCAGGAGAATCACCATGAACCCAAGGCCAGCCCGAGCTACATCGTGAGTTCTAGGCCAGCCGGAACTGTATAGCGAAACCCTGTGTCAAGTAACAAAGCAGAACAAAAGTATCTGGAGTTGCAGCCTGAGGGCCACAGGGCAGCTTAGTACAGAAGCCATTTCTGCCCCTACCATTCTCTCCTTCCTCAAAGTCAGGGAGCTGGCAGGGTCCTGGCCTCCACTTCACGAAGAGAGTGAGAACCCTCCTGAGGCTGACTGAAATCAGGAGAGATCTTAGATTTGGACCTGTTAGGAACCCTCCTTGTTACCCAGAGACGCTTGCTGTAGGCCAGCACCTCGATTATTATTATTATATTTTTAAAAATTTTTTGTATTTAGGACAAGGTCTCAGGGTCTCACTGCACAGACTGGACTCATAGTAATTCTCCTGTTTACACTCTCCTAAGTGCTGGAATTACAGGCTCACGCCACCATGCCCAGTCTCTATTGTTCTTTTTAGACAGGGTCTTTCTATGTAGCTCAAGCTGGTCTTGAACTGTAGGCAATTCTCCTGCTTCAGCCTCACAAGTACTGGGAATGTAGGTGTGCACCACATACATGGATTTTGGGCCTCTGAATTCTGAGCTCCAGGGAGATGACACAGCTTACTGGGGTCCCCTGAGCCCTGCGGAGGGCTGAGGAGGTGACTGTGGACCGGGGACACCCAGACTCCTCCCCAACCCCCATGGGAGCTGCAGGTGCCAAGGAGCCGCAGGCTGTGGGGGACAGACCACACCCACCTGTGAGGACTGAACGCAATGGCTTCGAGGGGGTGTGGGACACAGGGGGTGGCAGATGGAGGCGCAGATTGCAGAGGGCGCCCCCCACTGGGCTCGTAGTACTTTCTGGGCTTCTACCTGGACAAGAGCTTCCAGCAGCAGCAGCAGCAGCAGCAGCAGAAGCAGGGGTATGGCCAGGGTGGCAAAGTGGCAGAGCCCTGTGGGGAGGAGCAGGGCCTTGCTCTGGAGAGAGAGAAGCTTCATGTCATGGGCAAGTAAACCAAGGGCCAGGCTGGCTGGGACCCATTAGGTCAGAGGGGAGAGGGGCTGGGGAAATAGCTCAGTGGAATGGAAAAGTACACACCCAGGACAGAGGCAAGAACAGTCATCTCACCCTGCTTCTGCCCTGGATCCTGTGCGTCAGGTCCAGTAGGTGCAGATGTTAAGGAAAAGTAAGGAAGCAAGTTTGGCATCTACAGCTGGAGACAGAGGACTCTCCACAGCCTTCTCATTGGCAGGACCCCCTGCCACAGAGCCCTGCACAATTCTTGGGGGCTCCAGTTACACAGGTACACGGTCTTGTGCAAGGCACTTCTTCTTGGGTTTGGCAGTGCTGTGAACCTCACCGACCAACTACCCCCAAGCCAGCCGCTTAATAGGCAAGGTGCTAAGGTCAGAGGTCAGGTTGTCTAAGGCCCTATGCTGAGAAGTGGGCCCCGGTGTGATCACACATCTGCTTCTCTAGCAAGCTCCTGAATCCTCTAGAATGTGCTGTTGTGAGTGTCGGGGGGCGGGGGGAGGAGGCTGGCCCTCTCTCTGCCTCCCACCTCGGATCACCCTGCCAGCCAGCCGCATCCCTCCTCACTGTGGCCACACCCAGCCTCACCCCAAGCCCTGGTCACCTGGCCCCTCAGCTCCGGCACTCGCCAGCCCTCAGCCGCTGGTCCAGCTGGCGGAGCTGGTGGAGGAAGCCGCGGTTGGGGAAGATCCATCGTCGCTCTCGCACAGTCAGCACGGCCTGGCGCAGGGACAGCCGCTGGCGCAGCATGAGGTAGGCCAGGACCAGCGTGGCCGAGCGGCTCACGCCCACCACGCAGTGCACCAGGACCTTGGCTGGGGAGACAGTGGCTGAGAGGTCCCTTCCGGCACGCCCACCGTCTTCCTCCCTGCCTGGGTGTATTGTGAGACCCTGGCCAGGCTCTCCACCTCCACAGGCCTTGGCTTACTGAGCTATCTTTTCTTTCTTACTTCCTTTTTTTTTTCAGTACCAGGGATCGAACTCAGGACCTTGCATTTGCCAGGCAGGTGCTTATGCAGCTGAGCTATATCCCCGGCCGAGACAGGGTCTTGCTCTGTAGTCCAGGATGGCCTTGAGCTAACTATATAGCGCAGGCTGACCTCAAACACTAGGCAATCCTCTTGCCTCCACCTAAGTGCCTGGTCTTTCAAATGGGAAGAGGACCCCTGTTTTCCTAGCTTTGGGATGGAGACCAATTCTCAGCATGGCCTAGAAGCCCCTAAGGTGAGCCCACAGCCTGTCTCACTGCCCCCCCCCCTGCACTCAGGGAACACTGGAGCTTTCTGACGTGACCTCCCCACCTCCAGCCGCAGCCGTGCTATTCCCATCTCCTGGTGCCACTCCCAGTCTCAGGCTGGCTGCCTTCTACTACTCAGCCTTCTAGAGTCAGCTGACCTCACAGGTAGCGCCTGAGTCACAGAGCCGCTCATGAATTTTGCATGTGGGCCAGCAGCTACTGCTGCAGAAGGAAGTCCTGCTTCCCTGCCCTGGGTCGCCATAGCTTCACATTTTCCTAGCAGCAGTACTCTTGATGCTTTGCTATCCAACTGTAAGTCTTATGGCTGTGTGGAGCCTGCCTTGTGGAAGTCAGGATTTCCAGAACCTGATTTAGTGTCTGACACAGAGCAGACGGTCAGTAAATAGCTGGCAGATGCAAGTACATCTGGGTGCTTTGAACATGAAAAGTTAGTATGAGCTATAGTCACATCGTTCCCATTACAAGGATGAGTAAACTGAGGTCCAGAGAGGGACACTGGCTTTCCCAGGGTCACATAGCAAGGGGGCACAGCTGTCTCCCAGGATGAGTACAAAGCCAGGGCCCCTGCCTCTTTAGTCTGCATTTTGCTGGTTTGTTTGATTGGTTGTTGGGTTGAGACAGGGTTTCGCTATGTGATTCAGGCTGGTCTTGAACTCATGGCGATCCCTCCCAAATGCTGGGATTGCAGGGGTGTGCCACCACACCCTGACAGTCTCCTTTATTATAGCCTAGGTATTTTAAGTGGTTTTTTTTTTTTAATCGAAAGTCTATTGGGCCAGACCTTAGGTACCAGTGGTGATTTCTTGAGGGCGAGGGTCACAGAAAAAGAAACTATTCTGTGATTTGGAGACCTGGCTCCCAGCACTGGGCTGCCTCGAACTCCCCTTACTCTGGGGCCGGCTCCTTTCTGTGAAGCAATGGGGAATGAAGGGCTGGGGCATGGAGGGGAGTGCCTTTAAAAACCAGGACAGAAAGGCACTGATGATGCAGGGAAGCAAGGTGCCCTCCCCATGAGCACACAGGGTGGGCCCAGGACTCTGACCCCAAGGCCTACCCCTGGGGATGCTGAGGGCTTGGTGTATGAAGTCTGCTGCCGAGGAGAAGTAGGTGCTGATGTCGAAATCGGGGAGGTCGTGGGCTGGCACCCCCAGGTAGGTCACACTGCTGCCGTAGAAGTCAGGGCCACCCTGGCAGTAGAGGCCCCCATGGGCGGCATTCAGCACGTGGGTGATGCCCAGCTTCCAAAGTTCAAAGCGGTTGTTTGCTGTGGGCCTGGGGAGGGTGGGAAGGGAGCTGGAGGCTGGCTGAATGTGGGGTCCAGAAAGGACCTGTTGGGGCTCTCTCCTTGGGGAGGGTGAAGCCAAAGGGGCCAAAAAGAGCCAGAGCCCAGGCAGCCCCACTGCAGGGCTTCCTGGGGCGGAGCTGTCTGTCTTCATCCAGCTCAGGAGGGAGTGCTTCCGCCTGGGGACTGCCTGCCCTGCCCTTCTTGCCTCATCTCTGCCCACACACAGCCTGCCTCATCTTGGGTCACCACTGCATACCTGCCCCCAACCTGGAGATGTTTAGACTTGACACTTCCCTGAATCGCCACCAGTAGTCTTCTCCACCTACCCTGTGGCCCCCAAAGGGGGTCTCGGTCTGCCCTGTCTCATACTCCACATGTTCTGCTCCCGACCTCTGTCCCCAGATCAGCCAGTTGTCCTGGACATGCCAGAAGGCCCTTTGGGAAGCACCCCTCTGACAGACAAGGGAGATCCCTGCCCTTCCCCCTTTCCATGGCCAGACCTGGTCAGGGTGCTGCCTCAGACATGTGGGAGCCCTGGAGAAAGCCCCTACCAGTCCAAGATTTCTCCTTGTGCCCACGCAACCCCCATCTAGTAGAAAGCTCAAGAACTGCTTGTTTTTGCCCCTTCCTCTTAAGACCAGCCACCACTCACGCATCTCCTATGAAAAGATTAGGCCAGACTTCGTCCACGTGGCTGCAAGAGGCCTTCCCCGCCCTCAGGAGCTCCTCCAGCTCCAGGACGCTGGGACAAGGTGTGCCCTCTGCGTCTGCCCCCAGCTCAGGGAGCGAGGCTTCCGCCATGGGCCAGTGCGGCCCACCCCTCTGCTCTGCGTTAGCTCTGCTCTGCTTTTCCAGTGTCACCTCCCCTTCCCGGAGACTGGCAGGGACAGGTGGGACAAGAGTGACTCAGCAGGTCCTAGAGGCCTCCAGAGAGGACAGGAATGGTTTCTCCCAAGCTAGAATCACCCCCAGATTCCATGGGAACATGGATTCAGACTGACCCCCTCTCTCGACCTTGGTGTCTCCCTCTGTAGAGCTGAGGATGATCCCACCTCCAAGAGAGTGGCTGCAGAGGTTACAGGGGGTAAAGGATGAGCTGGGTCTAACCTATGGGAGTGCACTGAAATGACTGTCAAATTCATAGATTTAGAGCGCTCTGGTAGGCCATCTGGTTCTGTTAGGTACAAGTTTTGTAGGCTGATTGTACAGAAGTTAGAAGTCAGTTCATAGCCTGTGACTATGTTCATGCTTCCTGTCTAGGCCCAGATGTTCCCCCTTAACAATGTGTGGATCAGACTGACTGTATCTGGCTTCTGTTTTGAAAAATGTGCCATGATTCCACCTATTTCAAGAACTTCAAGGCCGTCACATTTGGGGGGAGTCTGGTCCAGTTAAGGATACTTTCAACTCTACTTATTCTTCTCAGACCCCCTCCCTCCCAAATGTTCCTGTACAAACCTGCCTGACAATAGATGATGTAATTCTTGCATTCCTGGTAACCAATCATATAATAACCTGCTATCAGCTTTGTACCTCCCACTCCCAAACCATATTTAAACTGAACTCAAACCTGACTCTGGTCCAGTAATTTGAACCTCTGGGTTCCCCAGCATGCTAGCATAATAAAAGTTGCCTTCTAACTCCTCAGTGCAGAGTCTTCCATTTGGATTGATACAGTTTTCTGTAACACTGTGACTGAGTTAAAGCAGAGAGCCAGGATAGAGCCTGCTCCAAGGAGGAATGATATAGAGCCAAGTGTGGGGGTGCAGCCTGGGGTCTCAGGACTTGGGAGGCTGGGGCAGGAGGCTTATCACAAGTTTCAGGCAAGCATGGGCTATATGAAACAAACAAACAAATAAATAAATGTTCTGCAGGTTTGAGACTAGGGGGGAGCCAGATGTCTGTGTGGTAAACCTGTGTGCTATCACACTCAAGCCCAGGAACAAAGTTTAGTAGAGTCAGAAAAATATGGGGAGAAAACATAAGAGACAGCATCTAAAAACTCACAAGAGCCGGGCGTGGTGGCGCATGCCTGTAATCCCAGCACTCGGGAGGCTGAGGCAGGAGGATTGTTGTGAGTCCGAGCTTCAGGCCAGCCTGAACTGCAGAGTGAGACCCTGTCTCAAAAAGACAAAAAAAAAAAAAAAAAAAAAAAAAAAAAAAAACCCCACAAGATTTGTGAGGGAAGGATTGAACAACGGCCCTATCATGAAGATGGCAGATTTCTCAAAAGAAAAGGCTGGAGAGGTGAGTGTGGCTCTAGCCAGTGGTAGTGAACCTTGACCCTGTGCTGCAGTGAGCTGTTATCGAAAGCTCTGAAAGGTTCGCCATCATTGCTTTAAGAGCCAAAGTATCTGTGATTATTAAGGGGGTAGGAAGGAGATTCCTCTGCCTACACCCAAATGCTGATTCCTAGAACTCTGCCCCAAGATTCACATTTATCCTGGATGGGCCAGAAGATTCCAGGGACCAGACGAACTGAGGAAAGGTGGACTCATCTTTCTGTCGGAGGTGGTTGTGGGCAAAAAAAGATGAGGTAACTTTCCGCATGTCATCTGACTTCCTGGAGGCTTTCAGGGGCGTAAGCTCTGACGGGCAGGTCCCCAGCTTCCCCTGGGCTTGAGTCCAGCTTTTGAGGAAAGGCCCAGGGCCCCCCATGGAAGCAGTGTGTGCTCCACCAACCCAGGCCTGTTCCTGCCATGTTCAAGAAGTTCTTGTGGCACTGTGGGGGCCAGCAAGGTCAAGCAGGGGCTAGAGCCCTGGTTGCAGCTGGCTGTGGAATTGGTTTGTGCTAGTGTGAGGCCTGGGCTGGGTGGGATCTTTCCTCAGAGTAGGATAAAACAGTGGTAGCTAAATATAGCTTCTGGTGTTATTATAGATAGCTAAGTTAGGTAGAAATATTGTAAGCAGCCAGGGCTGGGAGCTGGGGAGGTCAGTGCAGAAGACAGTTGAGTTGGTGGCACATTCACTGAAAGCCAGGCTTGAAGAAAAGATAGAACTCACTGTAGACTTCCTCTGGGGACAGATAGCAGTGATTGATACTCTGAGTGGATGTCAATAACCTTGGGAGAAGGGCCAAACCTCTTTAACGCACCGCTGCCAGGATAGCCCTTGTCCTACGTGCTTGTTTGCTGTGTGACTTGCTTCCATTTGATACCAGCGACTGTATTTGTTGTAATACTATTGGTTGACCATAGTTTTGTCCCACCTCATGCCCATCCTATGATCATTCCATTGGGTCAATATTAGCTCAGTGACTATACTTATAATCTTATTGGTGGATTATAGTTCTATTCTACCTTAAACCTGCCTCGCCTTCTGGCTTTGCTCAATAAACACCTTTGAGAAGAGAGGTTAATGGGCTACCCACCTTCTGGGCCCCTTTCTGTTCCTCTTAGATTTCTGTTAGTTTTTTTTTTTTTTTTTTTTTTTTTTTTTTTTTTTTTTTTTTTTTTTTTTTTTTTTTTTTTTTTTTTTTTTTTTTTTTTTTTTTTTTTTTTTTTTTTTGGCACAGCAGAGAAGGAGTAAAAGAAAGGCCTTTATTGAGGACACGGAGAGCAGGAAGATGGCAAGGATACTCTGACCTGAGGCAAAGGGCAGCTGGAATTTTATGGAATTTCACTAGGGGCAGAGTTTGAGGGGCAAGTTCAGTGGCACATAAGGAGCTGACTGGGGTTTCTCTTGTGGCTTGGGAAAGGTAAAAGGAAGTTGTATTCAGGGCCCGGGTAGGGGTGAAGGGGGAGGTGGGCATTGGAAAGATAAGCTGTTGTTTTTGGGCTTCAGCTATGTTAGATGATCACCATAATGGTTCAGAAGCTATTCTTGTAGGCAGCTGAATTAGATAGAAATATTACAGGCAGACAAGGCTAGACCTTCAAGAAGACAGCACAGAAGATAAGATACCTTGCAACTGTGAGAGAAACAGACACCTGCTGTGGACCAGATCTAAAGACCAAAGATCAAATAAATATTTACTTCCCTAAAGACAAGCATCAAGGATTGACCATCACCTTGAGGAAGCCAGGAAGAGTCACTAATCCAACTGCTCCTGGCTACCAGATAAGCTCCTGATCTACATTGATGCCTGCTTGCTACATGACTCTGACTCACTTCCCCATTTGCTCCTGGATTTAATCAATTTTACTTGAGCTATTGTGCCTGTAACCTTATTGGTTGACCACAGTTTTGTTCCACTTCCTGTGTAACTCTGCCATGTTTTCCACCTTAGACCCACCTCACCACATAGTTTTGCTCTATAAAAATCCCTAGAAACAGCAGAATGCCGGGGCAACCTGTTCAGGTCCCCCTATCTGTCTCTCTCTCAGACAGAAGCTTTCTTTCTCCCAATAGGGCCGGGGAGATGGCTCAGTGGAATAAGTGCTTCCCTGTCAAGTGCAAAGGCCTGAGTTCAATCCCCGGTTCCGCAAAAAAAAAAAAAAAAAAAAGAGAAATCTAGGCAGTCCGACAGGGCTAGGACCTCAAGGAGATAGAGTGGAAGACAAGATACCTTGCAACTGTGAGAGAGAAGGGTGTTCCCTCTGTGGACCAGACCTAAAGACCAAAGATCAAACAATGTTTACCTCCCTAAAGATAAGCGTTCCAGATTGATCATCACCTTGAGGAAGCCAGAAAGTGTCACTAATCCAACTGCTCCTGGCTACCAGATAAGCTCCTGATCTACATTCATGCCCTCTTGCTACGTGACTCACTTCCCCATTTGGTCCTGGATTTAATCAATTTTACCTGAGACCTGGTGCTTGTAACCTTATCAGCTGACCACGGTTTTTGTCCCACTTCCTGCCACCTACGTGAGTGCCCGTTTTTTCCCTCTTAGACCCTCACCACATGGTTTTGCTCTATAAAAATCCTTGGAAGAGACAGCTTCTGGGGCAACCCACATGGACCCCCTTCTGTCCCTCTCTCAGACAGAAAGCTTTCTTTCCCTCAATAAATATATCCTGCTCTTAACCTCTGTTTCTAAAATTCATTGTTTGATTTTATTTTATTTGTTTATTTTGTATTTTAGGACAGGGTATACAGGGTGTACAGAGTCTCAATGCGTGGTTCAGACTCATAGTGATTCTGCTGTTCACAGCCTCCCAAGTACTGGGATACAGGCATGAGCCACCAGCATGCTCTGGGGTCAGGACCAGCACGGCAGGTCCTTGTATCGAACTCCTGGCCCCTGTGTCTGCCTAAGTAGGCACTTTAATCTGTTGAGCTATTTGGTCAGCTTTCATTTGGTTTTAGAGAACATGAACCCATCCCAGGTAGCTTTCAGGTTGAGTTTCACTCCTCTATATCACTATCACTGTCTTTCTCTCAATAAATTCTTCTCACTATTAACCTCCATTGTTCCTAGAATTGATTCCTCCTCCTCCTCCTCCTCCTCCTCCTTCTCCTTCTCCTCTTTTTCCTCCTTCTCCTTCTCCCTCTTCTTCCTCTCCTTCTTCTCTTTTTCCATTTATGTATTTGGTACAGGCTCTTACTATGCAGCTCAGACTGATAGTGATCCTTCTGTTTTCAGCCTCCCCAGCAGTGGGATTACAGGCATGGGCCATTGTAGCTGGACTCAGTCACTGGCACAGCGTGCCCTAGAGGTGGGACCAGGGATCAAACCCCGGTCCCTGTGCTTGCCAAAGCAGGTGCTTAGTCCACTGAGCTATCTCACTGGCCCTTATTCCTTGTTTTTAGAGAATGCAGGCTCAACATTTTGGACATCTAGCAGGCTGGATGTTATATTTCCCCTATATCAATGTTAGACTGGTTTGGTCTGGAATAGCAGCTTGGACATGCAGTAACTGTGAGATAGCAAGAGGGACCTAAGAGCTGTACCTTCATGTAACCAATGGGTAACAAAAAAGTAGGACATAGCTTGTCATCTCTGTCTTCATTTTACTTGTCTCCCTTATTACTTTTAGCACTTGGGGTCCACTCTCTGCTCAGGTCTATATGTGGGCATGCTAATCACTTAAGGAGTATCTGAATTACAAGGCTTATAGCTCTAAATTTACCTAACATCTCTCATCCCCACTTTCATGACTGAGGACACCAAGAGAACAGTTAAGTCAAGCAATTCTCAGGATCTGAGAGTAATCCAATTGCTAGTTTTTACAATGTGCAGTTCCTGACCTCCTACAATAACTCCAGAAGTCTCCAGTCATTGTTCTAAACCTGCAGCCATCTCAGACACCAGGCATACAGAACCTCAAAAACCATCCCATGAGGAGGTCACCCCTTATATGGGAGGAGTTACCCCACTTGATGATAGGATCTGACGCTGGCCCTAGAAGTAGGATTTCCCACCTCAGGACAGGAACCAAATTGCCCCTCAGTCAATGATGGCTTTCCCAGAATCTGTCTGGAGATATCCACTGACCAGGCCAAGGATTTGACCATGGTGACCTATGTTGCCAGGTTTGCCAACTTCCGGCCTTTGTTCCCCTTTTCTCTATGACCAAGTGTCTACCAGCCTCTTAAAAACAGATCCTGAGCTTCTTAGTCTGCACTTTGCAGCATGACCTTGTTGATTAAAGTTCCTTTCCTGCCCTTTGCCACTGCTCTTTGATTGGAGTTATTGGACACATGGCTGAACTTCGTATTCTGGAACCCAGGAGCTCGATTATGCTCTAAAACTCTGTTTCCTGGTCTCTCAGTGATGTGTGATCTACTTGTACAGCTGAAATGGGACTGAGTAATTATTTAGCATTTGGCATAAACACTGTCAAAGAAAAGAAGCAATGAGTGCCAGCAGTGATCACTGACAGTTGACTCTTGAAAAGGAATTGGTCCCTCTCAAAGCCCACATGTTCCCCATCCTTCCCAGTTCTCCGGGTCGGCCTCGAGTCAGGCACAGGAACTCTGGGGCTCTCCTGCAGCTGTTTCCCTCCCGGCCTTCTGGAATTCAGTGTCCCTTCCGGTGTTGGCCCCGCCCCCTCACCAGTACTATTCCACCTCCCGCCTGAGGGCCCCGCCTCCCGGAGCAGTTCCGGGTTGGCTCTAAGCAGCAGCCGGCGCGGCGGCGAGGGAGCCGGAGCGATGCCAGCGCGCAGCCGCCACCGCCTCCGCCTCCCCGCAGGCTCCCCGCCCCGGGCTCCGCCCCCGCCGCGCGAGGCGCTGTACTCTGGCGACGAGCAGCGGCCGCCGGACTCCGGTGGTGCCTCGGACGCCGACTCGGAGGTGTGTCCGAGGATCCCGACTTCCACCGTGGAGGTGAGCGGGCACCGAGGCTGAGGCGAGGGGAGACTGGGGGGCGCCTGCAGCAAGGGTGAGTGGGGAGTTGGGGCGGAGCCGGGGGCTGCAGAGGGGCCGGGAGCCGGAGGGGCAGACGGTTGAGCAGCCGGCAAGGCCGCTCTAGAATGGAATCCGGAGGAAATGGAGATTGTGGAGCCGGAGGCCGGGGGGCGGCGGCGCCGGGGGTGAGGGACCGGGGGCCGAGCGGAGGCTAGGGCTGGGGTTGAGAGCTGCGAGGGAGGGAGGAAGAGCCGAGATCTTCGGGGGTGTAGACAGGAAGAAGAGATGCTGAGGGCTTGGGGGTAGGGGTGGCGGACCCGAGGAGCAGGCCCGGGGCCGGCGTGGATCCCGGCGTGAGGGCAAGAGCGAGACACCGGCTGGGACTAACAGCCCCCGCTCAGCGGAGGGCAGTAGTCAGGGTTGACTGGGAGGTCTTGAGGGCGACCGGTGGGTGGGAAGTCCTCTGGCCTGAAGTGTGGAGAGAAGCAATGAAAAGGGAAATGTGGTTAGGAAAGAAAAGAAGCCCTTGGGGATCGCATTTAGGACTTTGGCATTTTTACAGGTTGGTGTCTCTCGAGGCAGAGCCCAGAGCCAGGGCGTTTGGATTGTAGGCTCTGCTCTTTGTGGACAGTGATGCTTTTAAGAATCTGAAAGAGGGGCGGTGTTGATCACTAATTTGCTCGCAGGTCTAGGGGGAGTTGTGGAGAGGAAGTGATGCTTGCAGACTCCTTGTAGTGCAAGGAGTGCTTCAGAAAATAAAGATGGCATTTGGATTTCTTCTCTAATAGTAGGCTGTACTTCAGTGTTTCTTTCTGTACTTTTCCCTTAAATAGATTTCAGTGTCAGACAAGTTTAAATCCAGAAAAGAAAATTTAATGTATTCGCTCTTGACTTCCTCCGGCGTCAGCCTTATGTCGGGATTACCTTTTAATTTTAAAACTCTAGAGGAATTTGGACACTTGTGTGTTTCATATACTCAATTTGACTTGACAACACTTTCACAGCAGGAGTTATGTGTATTGGCCATAGGGTGAAAATATGGTTCATATGGTGAATAGAGATGAAGTTCTGCAGCTGCCCTGGAGCCTGTCAGATCTTCCTCTCACTGATAACTCCGGGATTGAAATTACCTCTTGAAAACTTGAGGCCTACTTTTGACCGACTTGTAGGAAGAATAGTCACGTGCTACTTTGCGGATAATGTATAAATATTTTTAGGAGAGTGATCTAGAAAGATGGTTGTAGTAGGCAGCTAACTGGGACAGGTGAGTACACAGATGCTTTCTATAGAAGGCATAGTACTGAAAACATAATTGGAGCAGAAAAATAATGAATTCAAAATTTATATTCATTCTACTCAGGTGTGGTGGTGCACACCTGTAATCCAGCACTTGGAAGGCTGAGGCAGGAAGAGTCAAGGCCAGCCTGGGTTACATAATGAGTTCAAAACCACCTAAACTGCATAGTGAGAACTTTCAAAAAACCAAAGCCAAGGACTAAAAACAATTTATATTAATTTTAGTTGAAGTAGATTGACTTTCTTTAGTAATTGTTAGATTATAGCATGGCTCCATGAAGTCTTGGAGTTTAGCTAAGCGTCTCCCATACAGTGTTTTTACTTCTACAGTTTTTTTTTTCTTGTTTTTAATCTTTTATTTATTTGGTTACAGGGTTTTATTACACAGCTCATACTCGTAGTGATCCTTCTGTCTCAGCCTTCCCAGTGCTAGGATTACAGGCATGTACCACACCCAGTTTCCCTGGCCAGCTGGGTTCAGGGCTGGCACGGCATGTGGTTACAGGGGTAGAACCTAGGTCCTTGCAGTTGCCAGGTAGTTGCTTAGACGCCAAGCTATCTCCCAGGCCTCTGCAGTTGTTTGTTTGTTTGTTTTTTTTCCCAAGTATAGATTTTTGCAAGTTGTTGACCACATTTATTCATTTATATATATTTTTGAGATACAGTCTCACTATATAGTGCAGCTGGTTTTGAACTTACAGTGATCCTGCTACTTCACTCAATCTTTCAAGTGCTGGGATTGTAGGAATGAGCCACCATGCCTGGCTGCTGCTTTTAATCAAATATTCGCTACTGTATCATTTAATCCTCATGTGATGATTATTAATTGCAATAACTTTTCAAGTTTATGTATATAGAGTTTTTGTCATGCCTTCAAATGACTGTTGGAAAAATATTTTTTTTGTGGTTCCAGGGAATCGAATTCTGGACCTTGTGCTTTCCCAGTAGGGGCTTATGCTGCTGAGCTATTTTCCCAGCCAGTATTTTTTAAAGGGAGGTGAATTCTTAGCTTTCTTTTTAGATTAAATTAGCTTCCTCTTCTTCAACTTAATGAAAATGAAGTTATGTAATAGTAACTGAGATCCCCTAGAGAACATTATACTTGGCTCTGAATAAAGACCTTGGCACATAAAAATTTGCTGAACTGAACAGAAACATAAGAACTATTAATGTAGCAATGCTATTGCAAAACTCAAGAGAAACTGTTAGATAGGGTTGTACAATTAGATTAACATGCCTGATAATTATCTTATTTTCATTTCCCTTTCTCAGTTCTCATAGCCACTTAGTTATAAATGGTAAAGCATGTTTACAATTCAGAAGCAGCCATCCTGCAGTGGCAGAAGTTGGAGGCCTGCTTAAATAAGTCAGTTTTGATGTCAGTGGTATACTCCTCATTCTGCAGACTTTTATTCATAATGAACACTTGTTTGTAAATGTGTTTATTTTGTTAACTATCAGATCCTCAAAACTTTGCTATAATTGAGACATTTTCTTGGCTTTTTTGTGAATTTAAATTTAAACACTGCTTTTGAAAAATTGTTGAATCACAGATGTTCTAATGAATACTATTTTGTTTTATAAAAATGCCATATTGGGGCCAGGGAGATGGCTCAGTGGAATAAGCACTTCCCTGGCAAGCGCAAGGGCCTGAGTTCAATCCTTGGTTCCACCAAAAAAAAAAAAAGCCATATTAACTTGCTATTCTTTCAAGATTTTTGTACTTTCAAGAAGCCTGATATTATATGTGTTGTTAATAATTGAATAAACTTAGTATGGGGATTTTTTAACATAAGAGAATTTTTTTCCTGTCTTCTGGTTCTACTCTCTTCATTCTTCATTTGCTGGAATATGTTAATGAAGGTTAAATTCACTTTTTAAAGAAACTTTTTGGAGACTAGGTCTTGCTATGTAGGGCTGGCCTTGCACCCACTTTGGAGCCCAGGCTGTAGCCTCTTGAGTGCTGGGATTACAGATGCACCGCCATGCCTGGCTGAATTCACTTTTAAATGTAAAGCCTGTTGTTGCTTTGATTCTATTTGGATATCAAACTGGCTTATATCAGATAAGAACACAGTTCTAGATTCTACTAAATTGCTTGTGAAGTTGTGTTTATTTATTTGGCGGAACCAGGGATTGATATTCAGGTCCTTGTGCTTGCCAGGGAAGCACTTATTCTATTGAGCCATCTCCCTGGCCCCAAGTTGTTTTTAAAAACTGCCATGCTTGGTGAACTTGAGCTGACTTAAGTTCTCATAGATTTAGGCTATGGAAAAGGACCTATACTCTTTCATTCCTATATTACGTTTCAGTTTTTGCACAGATGGGGGGCTTGATTTTTTTCCTGTGTGTGTGTGTTCATATTTATTTACAAAATGCATCTAGTTTTACTTTTTTGCTTGCATGTGATTTGGGGAAGTCTTGTGGAACTTGTCATTTTTTGTATGTTTCTAAAGATTTGATGAAACACATAGAGGGATATGAAAGTTAATCAAGAATAGAAAACTATCTGACTACTGGTGTCATCATGACAGTGATTCTTACTTTAGATCTTGTGGTTTTCTTGGCCTTGAGAAATCATGAAGTTGACTAAAAATAGGATAGCATGAACTGCCTGGCACACTTGGAAAGCGAATCAGTGTTTATGTGCTGCTTCTGTTGACAGCTATTTTGCTAGGGGTTTGGTTTGTGTGGATGTAGATTTGTAAAAGATGTGTGGTGTAACCCCACCTGTGTGTTTAGTGCCACAGCAGCAGCAGCACCACATTTTTGTTTCTCGTGCTGGGGATTGAATGCTGGACTTTGAATCATCACC
>PVKA01046278.1:0-15032 GCA_004027165.1 Ctenomys sociabilis
CCACTATATATTGGTGAGGGGAAAAATTCAAGAGCAAGAAGTAACACTCATAAATATCTGTGCACCAAACACAGGAGCACCCAACTATGTAAGACAAATCTTAAGGGACATGAAAAACTTAATGTCTAAGAACACAATCTTAAGAGGAGATCTTAACACACCCTTATCTCAAAAAGATAGGTCAACCAGACAAAAAATTAGCAAAGAAGTAGCAGAACTGAACCAGAGCTTGGAACAAATAGACCTGGTGGACATATACAGAGTGTTCCACCCAACCACAGCTGAATACACATTTTTTTTCAGCTGCACACAGGTCATTTTCCAAAATAGACCACATGCTAGTCCAGAGGTCATGCCTAAGTATATGCAAGAAAATAGAAATTATCCCATGCATACTATCTGACCACAATGCAATGAAATTGGAAATAAATGACAAAAGAAACCAGAAAACCCCACTAAGTTCATGGAAAATAAACAACACCCTACTCAGCAATCAATGGGTCACAGAAGAAATTCAACAAGAAATTCAGCAATATGTACAATTCAATGAAAATTCAAGTACAACTTACCGGAATTTATGGGATGCGATGAAAGCAGTTCTTAGAGGGTAAATAATAGCTATAAACTCGAACATTAGGAAAATGGAAAGGGAACAAATAAGCACCTTAATGTTGCACCTCTGACAACTAGAAAAAGAAGAACAAACAAAACCCAGAGCGCAAAGACGGGAAGAAATCATAAAGATTAGAACAGAAATTAACTCAATTGAGATGAAAAAAACAGTTTAAAGAATCCGCAAAACAAAAAGCTGGTTCTTTGAAAAACTAAATAAAGTTGATAAGGCTCTTGCCAACCTCATCAAAAAGAGGCAAAAGAAAATTCAAGTACAAGCGATAAGGAATGAAAAGGGTGAACTCACCACAGACCCACTGGAAATTGAGAAGATTATTAATAGTTACTTCGAGAACCTTTACGCTCACAGAATAGAAGACATAGAAGAAATGGACAGATTCCTCGAAAGGTACAAATTACCAAAACTGAATCAAGAAGATATTACAACTCTCAATAAGCCGATAACAGCCAACAAAATTCGAAACGTAATAAAAGCCTACCGACAAAGAAAAATCCAGGGCCTAAGGGACTCACAGCTGAATTCTACAAGAAATTTATAGAAGATATAATCCCCACACTCCACAAACTCTTCCACGAAGTTGAAAAGGAAAAAGTCCTCCCAAAATCATTTCTGGAGGCAAGTATAATACTCATTCCAAAACCAGGTAAAGATGCAACAAAAAAGGAGAACTACAGGCCAATCTCTCCAATGAACATAGACACAAAAATACTCAACAAAATCCTGGCAAATAGAATACAGCAAATCATCAAGAAGATCATACACCATGACCAGGTAGGATTCATCCCAGGGATGCAAGGATGGTTCAATATTCGAAAATCTGTAAATGTAATACACTATATTAATAGACTGAAATCTAAAAACCACATGATCATCTCAATTGTTGCAACGAAAGCCTTTGACAAAGTCCAACACTCATTCATGTCCAAGGTCCTACAGAAAATTGGAATAGATGGACTCTATGTTAACTTGATAAAAGCCATGTATGACAACCCAAAAGCTCATAAAATCCTAAATGGGGAAAAACTGAAATCTTTTACTCTTCAATCAGGTACAAGACAAGGCTGTCCTTTATCACCCCTCCTATTCAATATAGTGTTGGAATCCTTAGCAACAGCCATTAGAAAAGAGGGAGAAATAAAGGGAATAAGAATAGGAAAAGAAGAAGTTAAATTATCACTATTTGCAGACGACATGATTCTTTACTTGGAAGACCCCATAAATTCCACTAAGAAACTACTAGAACTGATAGGGAAGTTCAGTAGCATAGCAGGATACAAAGTCAATATGCAGAAGTCAGTAGCATTCCTCTATACAGATAACAAACCCACTGAAAGGGAAACTATAGAAACAATATCTTTCACAATAGCACCGCAGAAAATGAAATACCTTGGGATTCACTTAACCAAGGGAGTCAAAGATCTTTTCACGGAAAATTACAACACCCTAAGAAAAGAGATTATGGAGGATTTCAGAAAATGGAAAGATATTCCATGCTCCTGGATAGGAAGATCCAACATTGTGAAGATGGCATATTCCCAAATTGCTGTACAAATTTAATGCAATCCCTATCAAACTGCCACCAACATACCTCCCAGATACAGAGATATCAATCCTAAAATTTATTTGGAACCACAAATGACCTAGAATAGCAAAGGCAATCTTGGCCAATAAAGACAAGGCAGGAGGCATCACAATTCCTGATTTGAAATTATACTACAAAGCCACTATGATAAAGTCAACATGGTATTGGCAACAAAATAGACCTGAGGATCAGTGGAATAGATTAGAATATGCAGAGGCATCTACGAAAACACTCAACTATCTTATCTTCGACAAAGGGGCTACACAAGCTTACTGGGAGAAAGATAGCCTCTTTAACAAATGGTGCTGAAAAACATGGCTTTCTACATGCCGAAAACTAAAACTTGACCCAGCTCTATCACCATGCACTAAGTTAAAGTCAAAATGGATTAAAGATCTAAACGTTAAAACAGAAACAAAGACATAGAGGTAGGTAAAGAGTTCATGAACAAGCATATATTCGCTCGGGAAGCTCTTGAAAGAATCAACAAATGGGATCAACTCTTCTTAAAGAGCTTTTGCATGTCAAAAGAAATTGTCAACAGAGTGAAAAGACAACTCACAAACTTTGAAAAAATCCTAAGTAATAAGCAGTCAGACAGAGGTCTGCTGTCTAGAATACATAAAGAACTAAGATATAACAGGGCCCTCAAATTTGAAGACCCAATTCAGAAATGAGCATCTGAGATGAATGCACACTTCTCAGAGGACGAAATTAAAGAAGCAAACAAATATATGAAAAAATGCTCCAAATCGCTAGCCATTCGTGAAATGCAAATAAAAACAACACTGAGATATCATCTCACTCCAGAAAGAATGGCTATCATAAGAAAATCAACCAACAACAAATGTTGGAGAGGTTGTGGGGAAAAGGGAACACTTCTCCACTGCTGGTGGGAATGTAGATTAGTACAACCATTGTGGAGGTCAGTATGGAGACTCCTCAAAAGAATAGGACTAGAAATCCCATTCAAGCCAGGTATCCCCCTACTGGGAATTTTCCCAAAGGATTTGGATGCATTGTATCATAGAGATATATGTGTACCTATGTTTATAACAGCGCAATGTGTGATAGCAAAATCTTGGAAACAACCAAGATGTCCATCACATGAGGAATGGTTGAAAAAGATTTGGTATTTCTATATAATGGAGTATTACTCAGCTATTAAGAATGATAAGTTTGAAGCATTTATACTGAAGTGGATGCCACCTGAACATATACTCATAAGTGAAATAAACCAGACACACATGTGTAAATATCGTATAGTCTCCCTAGTATAACAAGCGAAACGCAGAAATACAAAAGGAAATGTTCAACAAGTAAAATCAATTGAGTCAGATAAGGCAAAGTGAATGGCATATGCTCCAGGATACTAATCAGCTTTTCTTCTGGATGGTTAACAACCTAAGATCACAAGTCAGAGTTGGAGAAATAGAAGAGGCACAAGGCCAGCCAACCTGTTGGCCCTAGCCTTTCAAGGTCAGCGAAGACTCAGGACATAGGAGAACCTGTACTGCAATATCATGAGACTCAGGTGAGCTCCAAATTTTCTGAGCAAGGAGATTGTGGCGCCACAATGAGATTGAAGTTCTATAGTGTGCCTGGGGAGAGTCACATGAAGAGAAAACTTTCTCTCAGGCTCTCACAGAGAGCAATCTGGTCAACCATTGGCCGTGACTCATCCACATGGATGACACAGACAAAGGAACTACAGAATAATGTACAGGACTACAAGATAAACCCTGAGTAGACTTCAATGACCACATAGGAAATATAAAGTTCATGTGTTGGTATATAAGTTTTGATCTACCTAGGTCTTAACCATCCAGCAGTAAAGTATAAAAGTATAAAAATGAAGTATACATCGTGAGCCCAAAATATTAAGCTGAGCTGTGAATGGATATGGTCGACAATTTCTTGGAATAACTCCCTATGGTTGCAGAATGCTGGACTGTGTTGGATTGTGGTGTCGAGTTCAAGCACCTAAGGTAGTTGAATGTCAATGGAGTGCCCATTTTTGACAGGCGTAGACAAAGGAAGGGTTGTAGAAAGAAAAAATCATGATGTGTGTGTATAGACAGTACAGTTGGGATAGATAACGCTGTGCTTCTACATAATTGTATGATAGGCAAGATCTGCACTAATGGTGGTTGGACAGGATATTATGTCGGCTTTTAGTGCTATGGTCATCCACTAGGTAAATAATTATTGCATTTTTGAAATAATTCAGCTATAAAAAAACCTGTAAATATAATATCATGTATGCACCTTGTACAATACCAAAACGTTATGAAAACAGTTTGCAAGGTATTAATTCATCGACTCTGTATGGTTAAGGTTTTTTGAAACTGTCTGATTGACATTTGTATTTTAATAAAATAAAAATAAATGGAAAAAAAAAGAATTCATGGTCTGAGGAGATAGCTCAGTCGTTTATGCACCTGCCTCATAAGCACAAGGATCTGGATTTTATCTCCAGTACCACATGCTGTGCTAGCACTGGAACCCTGGGTGCTCCGTGCTGGCCACTGAAACTAGGCATGTGATCCCAGTGCTGGAGGCTAAGACAGGAGGATCACTATGAGTCTGAGCCGCATAGCAAGATCCTGTACCAAATAAATAATTTTATATAAAAGAATTCGTGCTGAACAACTTCAACAAATACCTGAATTACTAAATTGGGGTAGCACATCAGGATAATAAGGCCCAATGTCCCAGTAAACAGTACCAAAACCTCAGCATACTGGTCCCAAAAGGCTTAATGCTATTTCTTGTTTCAGATATGGTTGTACAAATGAAAAAGTCTCTTGCATATACTGTTGTTGTGTCAGAGAGGATATGACTTTCCAAAATGCACTAGAGTTAGTATATGAGCACAATCAGAAGATTTTGCAGATAATACAGGAGATCGCTGCCTACATTACAGAAGAAATAAATTCCAAGAGGTCCTACACAAAGTAGGCTTTATCAGAACTTCACGATCAACTATATCTCTCCATTTCCATTCAAACTTGTTTTACCATGACTCATCTTATAAGCCACATCTCTATATTGAACAGGTAAGAGATAGCTTACGGTTTCATTTGAAAAGCTATAGAAAACAAGATATTCTGTCCTTGTCTTATCAGATTCCAGGTTCTTTCATCATTCTTATCCGACACCATCTAGCACCAAAACCAAACTATTGCTACTTGACTTCATCTTACTCACTGCTGTGGTATATTCTTAGGGACTCTACATTTTCATTTTTTCTTGGTTGGCAACTTTGTGCCTCCAGGCCTATAGGGATGGCTTAGTGATTATAAAAGTGATCAGGCATCAGGTTTATAGGTTATAGATTCTATTTTTATTTCTGAGTAGTTGTGTATCTGGTCTGTTTGAGGTTCTCTCTCCCAGCCACAAAAGTTGCAGGAAAGGTTGGAAACTGGTACTTGAAACTTCACAGTAAACTACTGGGGCCTTTTTATGGTCAGATTATAGATTAAGTTCCAACGGTAACTTTGACCATGTGGATTAAGATACAAACAACAGTCATTTAAAAATTGTTCTACTGCTTTCTGGTAGCAGAAAATGCCTTCCTAGCCAGTGTACTTGAGTTACCCAGGTAATATATTGTTCCAGTAACAGTTGCTGTTACTTGTGTTTTTTAGAAATGGCTAATTACTGTGATATATAAATGGTCACCATGATGCATATTGTAAGTGCCACATTGAAGAACTACAGTATTTGTTTCTTATAATACAAAAGTTGCTTTGCTGTTTCACCTTCAAACCAGTTCTCCTGGATAAACCTCACTGTTAACGTCCAAAGAGTAATTAGTTAACATCTCACAGCCACCTCACACTCAAGGTATCTTCTAATACTCTGTTTTTTCTCACACTCAAAGTACCTTCTGATACTATGTTTTTTCTTCAGGTCAAATAAATCTTTCACCTTTTACTCAAGAAGTCTTTTAAATCTCCTCCCTTGCTAATATCCTCCATCTGTGTTACAGACTTTTTCCATCTCTCTCAGATAACCTCTCAACTCTTTCATGAACTGCTTTGTTCCCTGTATCTCTGCCTTTACATTTTTACTGACTTTCCTGATTCTCTTTCTTTTTGGCATATAGGTCAGAATACATTCTTTTGCTCTCTCAGGTGCCATAATATTGTGGGTATGGGATGAGCAGTTTGTGTGTGTATGAATATTTTCTCTTTCTTTCTTTCTTTCTTTCTTTCTTTCTTTCTTTCTTTCTTTCTTTCTTTCTTTCTTTCTTTCTTTCTTTCTTCTTTCTTCCTTTCTTTCTTCTTTCTGTGTGTGTGCAAACAATGATAAAGGTGAGAGTATAGAGAGTAGGAACCATGAAAAATAAGAAATTGGTCAAATTTTGTAGATGGGAATAGGCCTCAGTGCCTAAATCAAACAAGCTACCTCAGTCCTGAGATAAATATCCTGTCTGGTTCAGGTCAGCTATTAGTCACTAGGCAACCTTGTGTCACATGTTGCGAACCTTGCAATGGTATAAATAAAACTTGGTTTTATTGTGGAGTGACATTCATCTCACCTACCAGGCAGACCAGCCACAACATAGCCCACCTTTTGCCTTCTTGTCTATCTTTTTTTCATTCTTGCTGCCATTTCTTCCTGGGTAGAACTGAGCCAACTGAGACCAATAGATCCCTACATAGGAGAGGCCAATAAATAATAATGGAAAGGACAGAAGGGACTTAAATTGAATCTAAATTGACTTCTCCATAAATTTCACTTATTAGTTCTAGCTTTGCTTTCTTTATTAGCATGAAACAAATTATCTCTATACTATATGGAAGAGAGTCTTCCAGGAAAAAGCATGGTTTGCTACCACAAACCTTGGATATTTTACTATCTGGATTACAGGATTTCTTATGTAGAGATGCTTGGAGAATATGCTAGGGCTTCTCTCCAGAAGCTCTTGTCCCTCCAAAGCTTTTTTTATCAGTTATAATCAGAGAATATTGTATTAGGTACTTCCATTCAATCTGAATCAGAGAAAAATAATACTTTACATATTATACATGAGAATAAGTATAATATAATAACAGTTATCAGTATTTATTAAATGTTTTCCATGACCTGCAATATTCTAAGTGCTAAAGATGAATGAGCTTATATAATCCTCACAGATCTCTAGTTAGGTAGTAACTGTTATCCCAGTTCATATTCAGTGAGGTAAAGAGAGAATTATGTTACCATAGCTACAAAGAATCAGAAACACACCTCACATTCATAAAATGTAGCTCTTCACAATAGAAAGGGCCTTGGTCGGGGTCTAATGGATTAGAATTAAGTTGTGCCTCTAAATCATTGTGCAGTGTTCCATTCTCATGACACTAGGTTCCATATTTGTAATACAATATGTATTAAAGTAACAAACAGGCTTTCAGGTAACTTCAACTAACCTTGGAAAGTTCTCCCAGCTAATTCACAAAATAATCATTAACTATGTTCTCAATGCTAGGACTTGGGGTCGTAACATGACAACCAGAAAGCAGAAGTCGTCTGAACGTCAGTGGACCAGAAAACATATGCTTACTGAGATTATCCATCACTCCACAGTAATTCCACTGTTGTCTTATTGGGCTCAATCAACACAGATCTGGGCTCAGCCTGCCTTCCCTTTGTATATCATTGACATCAGGGAAACACCCAGATGTTTTTTTTCGTCATTTCTTTGTGATTTTTCCTGTTCTCTCTTTTTTAAAATTTTATTTTATTTTTTTACAATTTTTTTTTATTTTATTGAAGAACAAATAGCAATGAGACAGTTTCAAATCCAATTAGTAGGACAGATTGAATAATTAATGCATCACATATTGTTTTTGCAGTGGTTTTTTGTTGTCCAAGGTGCATACATGATATTTTATTTACAAAAACTATCAGAGCAGATGTGTCTAATCAATGAATTAAGAAAATGTTGCTATATACTTATTTTTTTAAAGCTGAATTATAGTACAGTTTCAATGACTAATGTTTTTTACATTGTTATTTTCCTAGTGGTTATCCATAGTACAAGAAGCAGACAAGATATCCTGTCCAAACACTATTAGTGCAAATCTTTGTTCTCACAGAATTATGCAAAAGTACTGCACATTTATCCTAACTGTACTGTTTATACAAACACAGAAAGATTCTTCTTTGTATCCCCCCGTCTTTTGTTTAGTCCTATCAAAGATGGGTATTCTATTGTCATTCAGTTACTATAGGTGCGTGAATTCAGCGAAAAAATCCAACATAGTCCAGCAGTCCACAATAATATTGGGTTATCCGAAGAAGTTGTTGACTAGAGGCATTTAAAGCCCAGCTAATTATTATGCCCTTATTTTATATACCTAGTTTTTATACTTTTCTGCAGGATGGTTAAGAACGAGACAAAGCAAGACCCATATAACAAAAAATGTAACTATTATATCTGATGAGGTCAGTGAAGTCCCCTCAGGGTTTATCTTCTAATCCACTCTGTAGATCCTTTGTCACTGTCAGCCATGTGGATGAGTCATGGCAATTGCTTGACAAGTTTGTTCTCTGTGAATGCCTGAGAGAAAGTTTTCTCTCCTTGTGACTCTCCTTAGGCACACTATAGATCATCAATCACATTCCTCTGAGGCTCCATAATCTCCTTGATCAGAAAAGTTGTGGCACAACTGAGTTCCATAATGTTATAGTACAGGTTCTCCTATGTCCTGACTCTTCACTGACCTTGAAAGGCTAGGGAAAAAATGTTGGCTGACTTTTCAGCCCTTCCATGTCTCCAAATTTTGATCTGCAAACTTAGGTTGTTAACCATCCAGAAGAGAAGCTAATTATTACCCTGCAACATATGCAGTTCAGTTTATCCTAACCTTCTGACTAAATTCTTTTTAGTTGTTCTTATACCTTTCTATTTGTATTTCTTCTTTTGATTTCTTACACTAGGGAGACTATACAATATTTGCACATGTGTGTCTGGTTTATTTTACTTATGAGTATATGTTGAAATGGCATCCACTTCTATATAAATGCTTCAAGTTTATCATTCTTTATAGCTGAGTAATAATCCATTGTACAGAAATATCACATCTTTTTCAACCATTCTTCATATGACAGGCATCTTGGGAGTTTCCATGATTTCACTATTACAAATTATGCTGCTATAAACATAGGTAAACATATATCACTATGGTATGATGTGTTCAGTTCCTCCAGGAAAAATCCGAGTAGCAGTATACCCAGCTTGAATGGGATTTCCAGTTGTAGTTTTTTGAGGAGTCTCTACAATGATCTCAAAAATGGTTGCACCAGTCTACATTCCCACCAGCAGTAGACAAGGCTTCCCTTTTCCCCACATCCACTACATCATTTGTTGTTGGCTCATTTCTTTATTATAGCAATTTTTTCTGGAGTGAGATGGTATCTCAGTGTTGTTTCAACTTGCATTTCACAGATGGCTAGTAATGTGGAGCATTTTTTCATATATTTACTTCTTTAATGTTGCCCTCTGAGAAGTGTGCATTCACCTCAGATGCCCAATTTTGGATTGGGTCTTTAAATTTGAGGACCCTAATATATCTTATTTCTTTATAAATTATAGCAAGCAAACCTTTGTCTGAGTGCTTATTAGTTAAGACTTTTTCAAAATTTGTGGGTTGTCTTTTCATTTTGTTGACAATTTCTTTTGACGTGCAAAAAATTCTCAATAAGGCATCAGCCCAGTTGTTAATTCTTTCAAGTACTTCCTGTGCTAATACATGTTTGTTCATGAACTCTTTGCCTAACCCTATGTCTTCAAGAGTTCCTCCTACTTTCTCCTCCAGGAGATTGAGTGTTTCTCTTTTAATGTTTAGATCTTTAATCCATTTTCACTTTAGCTTAGTGCATGATGATAGTTCTGAGTCAGGTTTTCATTTTTGACGTGTAGAGAGCCAGTTTTTCCAGCACCATTTGTTAAAGATGCTGTTTCTTCCAATGAGCATGATTGGACCCTTTGTTGAAGATCAAGTGGCTCAGTTTGTTCATAGAGGCCTCTGTATCTTCCAATCTATGCCATTGATCCTCGGGTCTATTTCCTTGCCAGTACCACGTTGATTTCATCAAAGTACCTTTGTAATGTAATTTCACGTCAGGAATTGTGATGCCTCCTATCTTGTCTTTGTTGGTCAGGAATGCCTTTGTTATTCTAGGTATTTTCTGGTTTCAAATAAAGTTTAGGAACAATTTCTCTAGGTCTCGGCTATATATTGGTGTCAGTTTGATAGGGACTGTGTTAAATCTGCACAGGAATTTTGGGAGTATGGTCATCTTCACAATGTTGATTCTTCCTATCCAGGAGCAGGGAATATCTTTTCATTTTCTGAAATCCACTACAGTCTCTTTTCTTAGGCAACTCTAATTTTCCATGAAAAGATCTTTGACTTCCTTGGTTAAGTTCACTCCAACATATTTCATTTTCCATGGTGCTATTAAAAAGGTATTTTTTCTATAATTTCCCTCTCAGTGTGTTTCTTATCTGTGTGGAGGAATGCTATTGACTTTTGAGCATTGCCTTTGGATCCTGCTTTGCTACTGAATTTGTATATCAATTTTGGTAGCTTCTTGGTTGAATTTCTGTGTCTTTAGTGTCATGTAATCTGCAAATAGTGATAATTTAACTTCTTCTTTACCTATTCTTATTCCTTTTATTTCTCCCTCTTTTCTAATCACTGTAGCTAATGGTTGCAAGACTCTATTGAATAGCAGGGATGATAAGGGATATCTTTGTCTTGTACCAGATCTAAGAGTAAAAGATTTCAGTTTTTCATGGCTTAGAATTATATTAGCTTTTGGGTTTTCATAGATGTATTTTATGAAATTGAGGCAGAAGCCTTCTATTCCAATTTTTTGGAACAGCTTCAACATGAATGAGTGTTGCACTTTGTTAAAAGCTTTTTCTGCTTCAACTGAGATGATCATGTGGTTTTTAGATTACAGTCCATTAATACTATGTATTACATTTATAGATTTTCAAATATTGAACCATCCTTGCATCCCTGGAATGAATCCTACGTTGTCATGTTGTATGATCTTCTTGATGATTTGCTCCATTCTGTTTGCTAGGATTTTATTGAGGATTTTTGCTTCTATGTTCATGAGGGAGATAGGCCTGTAATTTTCTTTTTTAGTTGTGTCTTTCCCTGGTTTTGGAATCAGTATAATACTTGCCTCCAGAAGTGATTTTTTTGGGGACTGCTTCCTTTTCGATTTCATTGAAGATTTTGAGTAGTGTAAGGAATATATCTTCTATAAATTTCTTGTAGAATTCAGCTGTGAATCCATCAGGACCTTGAATTTTCACTGTCAGCAGGCTTTTTATTATGTTTCGTACTTTGTTGGTTGTTATTGGCTCATTCAGAGTTGTTATATCTTGATTCACTTTTGGAAATTTGTACCTATTGTGGAATCTGTCTATTTCTTCTGTATCTTCTGTTCTTTGAGTGTAAAGATTCTCAAGGTAGCTATTGATAATCTTCTGAATTCCCATTGAGTCTGTGGTAATTTCACCCTTTTCATTCCTTATTGCTTGTATTTGAATTTTTTTCTTTCTTTTTGATGAAGTTGTCTAGGGGCTTAACAATTTTATTTAGTCTTTCAAAGAATCAGCTTTTTGATTTGTTGATTCTTTGAACTATTTTCTTCATCTCAGTTGAATTAATTTGTGCTACAATGTTTGTGATTTCTTCCCATCTTTGGGCTCTAGCTTTGCTTTGCTCTTCCTTTTCTACATGTTGGAGGTGCAACGTTAGGGTGTTTATTTATTCCCATTCTTTTTTCCTAATGTCTGAGTTCATAGCCGTGATTTTCTCTCAGAGAAATGCTTTCTTTGAATCCCATATATTCGAATAAGTTGTGGTTGAATTTTCATTAAATTGTAAATATTTTTGAATATCTTGTTTAATTTCATCTGTAACACATTGATTGCTGAATACGGTGTTGCTTCATTTTCATGTATTTAGCATGTTTTTCTGCTTTCCATTGTTATTTGCTTCCAGTTTCATTGCACTTTGGTCGGTAAATATGCATGGGATAATTTCTGTTTTCTTGCATACATTTAAGCATGACCTATGGACTACGATATGTTGTATTTTAGATAATTACCAGTGTTCACCTGAAAAACATGTTTATTCAGCTGTGCTTGAGTGGAACATTCTGTATATGTCCATCAGGTCAATTTCGTCCAAGTTCTGGTTCAGTTCTGCTACTTGTTTGATATTTTTTTGTCTGGTTGACCTATCTTTTTGAGATAAGGGTATGTTCAGATCTCCTGTTAAGACTGTGGGCTTTGATATTAGATTTTTCATGTCCATTAAAATTTGTCTTACATAGTTGTGTGCTCCTGTGTTTAGCGCATAGATATTTATGAGTGTTATCTCTTTCTCTTGAATTTTCCCCCTAACCAATATATAGCGGTTCATTCCATTTGATCCTTCTTGATTTGAAGTTCAGACTGTCTGAGAATAGAATTGCTACTCTTTTTTCTGAGGTGCTGGGACATGTAGGATTATTTTCCATTCTTTGAATTTAAGCCTATGAATATGTTTTTGAGTTAAGTGTGTTTCTTGTATACAGCATATTGCTAGGTTTTGTTCAGTAGTCCACTGTTCCATTCTATTTCCCTTATTTGGTGAATTGATCCCATTTACATTCATGGTTGTAATTGAAATGTGTTGACTTATCATTGTGCGGTTATTTACCTGCTGGTGTTTACTCCTTTTTGTCCTGTGTTTAATTTTTTGCCCTATTTTCTGGGTTCCTTCTGTTCTTGTTCATGGAGTTTTGGTCATTGTGGTCCCTCTCTTGAACCTCTTTCAGCAGCCTGTGGAGGGATGGCTTTGTCATGAAATTCTTTAGTTGTTCTTTGTCATGGCAGTATTTCGCTTCTACATCAAACTTGAAAGAGAGTTTTGCATTGTATAGTAGTCTGGGCTGGAATTTGTTTTCCTACAGGACTCGCCATACTCTGCTCCATGCTCTACTTGCCTTCATGGTTTGGGAAGAGAAGTTGGCTGTAATTCTGATGGGTTTTCCTTTGAATGTCATTTGCTTCTTTTCTCTAGCAGCTTTCAGATATTATTCTTGGTTGGATTTCTGGGATCTTGACTATTATATGTCTCAGTATATTTATTTGGGTTGAGGTTATTTGCACTTCTGTATTCTTCAGTTATCTGAATGCTAAATAATTTCTTCATATTATAGAAGTTTTGTGCTATTACTTCTGCCCGTATTCTTTTTATATCATTTGTATTGATTCCATCATTCTCATTGATGCCTATTAATCTCACATTGTTCATTTTGGCGTCATCTTGCAGGTGATGGATTATTTTTTCCTGCATCCTCGTTGCTTTTAAGAGATCCTTTCTCACTTTTTCACTAGTTGCACCAGTGTGCTCAAGATCTGAAACTCTGTCTTCGGTTTCACTCAAATAGTTTTGTAGACCCTTGATTGAGATTTTAAGTTGTTCTGTATCTCTTTGACTCTGCTTCATGTGATTTATTTCTTTCCTCTATTGGTCATTCTAGGAATCCTCATATTCTAGGAATCTCCTCTGTTTTTTTTTTTTTTTTTTAATCAATGTCTTCTTTAGAGATAGCTGTTCTTTTACTGCAGAGATTTTTTCCAAATTGGGTTTCGTCCATATATTCTGTATTTCAAATGTTATGATTTTAAAGATTTGTGGTTTCAGTTCAGAAATTATTTCTGATCTGAGTTCCTCTTTATCTTTCTGCTGTTGTTTCTTTGCTTGCTGCACTGTTAATTCACACATTTCACTACAATAGTATTCTCTGCACTTGTTCTGGCTGGGCATTGGGTTTCCCCCATACATTTATGGATTTGTTTTATTACTTCAGATGCTATGTATTTAAAAATGTTTTTTATTTCCATGTGTTAATTCTGGTTTGAGTTCCTCTATACCTTTCTGCTGTTTCTTTGCTTCCACCTCCATCAATTCTTTCATTTCAGCTGAACTCCTGTCCTCTGCACTTATCACTGATGGGCTCAAGGCCTGAGATTGCATTTTTCTCCTTGTCTTTGTCATTTTGTGTAGCTCTGATCTCTGACCTTGGTGTAGAGCTTGCTGCAGTTACAACCATATCGCATAATGAGAGTTGTGTGCCATTCTATGAATTTTGAGATTATCCAGTTATACTTGGCCTGAATCTATCTATTGTGTTCAGCTCCTTTTTGCTGTAGCCCTTCTGACACAACTGTGAGCCTGTGGTTCCCCTCTGTTGTGCCCTTTGCTCAGGGACCACCGTGGACCACTGAAGGTCTCCCACACCCTCACCCGACCGTGCTAGGATGGATTAGTTACCTTAAGATTCACAAAAAATCTGACTCGCTCATCAGGCTTGGGGTCAGGGGCTCCAGATGGCTAGGTATGCAGGGAAGCAGAAAGTTCTCCCACACACTCAACAGGCTGGGCTCGGGTGTATCAGGGGCCAGAAGAATCACAAAAAATTCTCACTCGTTTGGCGGTCTTGGCTGCAGGGGCTCCAGGGAGTTGCAGGGCAGGCTGGACTTGGGTGGATCATCTTAATCACCTCCCTTTTTCTTTATTGCTCTTGCTCTTATATATGTTGGAATTGTTTCTAGTTTCTTAGTTATTATTTTTATTCTTTTATTGCTACTGTTTCTAATTTCTTTCCTTGTTATATTTAGCAGTTTCCCAAAACTTGCCTAACCTGCATTTGTCCTTCAGTCCTGTTGCTAATATCTTTCTCTTCTTTTGGCTCACTGTTTTTTTTTTTTTTTTTTTTTTTTTTTTTTTTTTTTTTTTTTTTTTT
>PVKA01046279.1:0-15031 GCA_004027165.1 Ctenomys sociabilis
AGCACCGCTAGGGGTGCTGTGTGCAGGGGCTGCTGGAGCACCGCTAGGGGTGCTGTGTGCAGGGGCTGCTGGAGCACCGCTAGGGAGCTGTGTGCAGGGGCTGCTGGAGCACTGCTAGGGATGCTGTGTGGAGAAGCTGCTAGAAGCTGCTGGTTCTCTGGGGCTGCTCTGCTGGAGGACCTTGTCTTGCTGACTTTCCTGGTGCATGCTGGAGAGCTCAGGTCCTCATCTGGAGCATCACTTCCTGGCTCTGGAGGGGTAGATGGTACACTGATCGGCCTCGTGGAGAAGCTTGTCACCTTGGCTTTCTTGTTGGGAACTCAGCTTTCCTCAGCACTGAAGGAGCTTGGGATCTCACTGTCACTAAGGATGGCTACAGTACTTTGGGGCTCTGGTGTTACCCTGAGAGATGCTTCCTGGCTCCAGGGCAGATCCCAGAGCCTTCATCCCGCTGACCTCTGGATCTTTAAAGCACAGATCTACAAAGTGAGATCCAGGCCCTTAGCCTGAGTCTAGTACTCAGGGTGTGGTTAGCTTTCCCATACTTGCTGCATATGATTCTTGCGTGACCCCTTATCAACTAAAATTGTAGGATGTGTCCTTACTATATTGTTTCCATTGTAAAAAACCCCAAGCCACAACACTGACCACAGCAAATACTGTGCTTGAGGCTCCCAGTTCACGTTAGTGTAGGATTAGTACAGCCTCGCATGGTAGTTCTCAAAGCAGAGCCCCTGGGCCAGGAGTATCAGCATTGCCAGGGGCACTGACAGGAATACACCCCCTTGCCCTCGTCCCTAACTGAGGCCTGGCAACCTGGATCCAACGAAGTCCTTCAGATGCCCTTGCTTGCATTTAGAAATTCTAAAACCAGTGCTTAAAGATAACACTGGGTAAAAAGCAGCCAGACTTGGGCAATGGCAAGCATGACAGACACAAAGCAGGGGTGAAGTGCGAGGGCTCCAGCCACTCCCCCAGCCTTGGGCTGTGTAACTTCAGGAAGAAAATTAACCTTCTCAGGTTTCATTTCTCAAATGATGATGGGGGTAGGTGTGGTTTGAGAAGAGAGGTTCGGGCAGCATGGATCTCAGCCCACAGGGATTCCCACAGGGAGACACCTGGCGACATCTGCACCTGGGAGGAGCTGCTGTCAGCACCTGGTGGGTGAGGACGAGGTGGGTGCATGGAGCATGACTGTGGCGGGGTGCGCAGTAGATCTGACTAAAGCTGCTTCTGAGGAGACTCTGGCGCACAGCCCTGGGGGGAAGACTCGTGCTCAGAGGAAACCTTGCTATAACTCCTAGTTCTGGGGCTAACCCTGAATTTCTGAAAAGAGCCCAGTTCTCCAAGCAGGACCACAACTTTCTCCCGAGTTCTTCATCAAAGTTCAGTGATTACCACTGTGATGTCCACCTTTTGCAAAAAGTGGGCTGTTTTGGAGAACGTCAGAGAAGACTGGAAGAAAAAGACTTTACAGTCTGTTGTTCTGGGGATCAAACTCTGGACCTTGTCCTTGCCAGGCAGCTGCCTAAGCCCTGAGCTATCTCCCCAGCCCTGCCAAACTCTTTTGAACAGCAACAATTACTACCGCTTATGTTCAACAATGTCTGCCTTGGAATTATGGGTAAAAGTAGTTTGCTGTGCTTCTGAGAGGCACTCTGGGTGAAAGCAAGTTCTCTATGTGTCAGAGAGGAATTCTGGGTAAAAAGTTTTCTGTGCTTCAGAGAGGAATTTTGGGTGAAAAGAAGTTCTTCACAACTTCAAATTCTCCACTACCTTACGAACACATTCCAAGAACCTCGGCAAATGGCCCTTTGAATTCAAAATCAGACTACACTAGTGTGGAAGGGATGCAGTATCCTCTGGCAGGTCTGTGTGCATGGTGGGGTAATAGCATGTGGCATGTATGACAAGATGGCCTTTGAAGAGGAAACTTGAACTAGAGAGGCAATGAGGAAAGGAGAAGTGCACCCCGCCTTTCATGTTTCCCAACAGATATGCAGGGACCAGTCGGTGGCTGCCGGGGCGGAGTATACCTCCTGAGGCCCGTGTGGCCTGTGGAGGGCAGCCCTGTTCGCTGTGATCAAATGCACACCTGGGAGCACCATCTGGGGCTAGATGAGGCCGTCTGGGTGGGCAGCAGGAGACCCTGAGGGGTACAAAGCCAGTCCTCTTGCTAAGGAGGACAGGACAGCTCTCCCCCAAAGCTGAGCTCCAGGGGCTGAGACGTGGTGACACCCCTAGTCACAGCAAGTCTGCTGCCCAGGAAGCCGAGGTAGATCATGCAATGGGCATCCACTAGGATGGCAGCCATGCAGGGGAAGGGCCATGTCATAAGCAGGTGCTCAGAGATAAAGAAAAAGAAAAGTGGTCCCTTTGCATGCCAGGAATGGCCAGGTACATCATGTGACTGTGTCCACAGCTTCAGGAGAGCACCTGCCTTTTACTCAAAAGCGTTGGTTTGTGTTTGTGTCTATATCTAGAGACGGATGTGGGCTGCTCCATGGCACTGCAGTGCGGAGCCGGCTGCCGGAGCCCATGCCCTGAGCTCTGGACCTGTGTTGGGAGGCCACAGCGCCCGCCAGGGTGCTCACTGCACAGTCCAGCTGTGGTGTCTGCTCTGCCTCAGCCTCTCAGGGCTGTTAGCCCAGCCCCAAGTCTGTGCCAGCTGGGAGGGCCAGCAGGCGACCTCTTCCACGCGAAGCCCACCTCGTGTATTTATGGTATTGTGTTTATGAGTGCACGTCGGAGGCACACGACGATTCCATTTATCGTGGACAGTACGTGCGTGGACACAGCACATCTTCATTCTTCTTTCCTTTTTCACTCCACACCCCCATCCTCCCTGCTCCTCCCAACTCTTGATCTTCTAGCATTTGTAAAAACTCTCTCATCATCTGTTTTTTCCCTTCAATATTTTCACCCCCACTTCGCATACACACGTGGCCTGCTACACCCTGGGGACAGCTGGGTTAGGGATGCCCGCTCTTCAAGCCAGCCAGGGCCGGGGTCTGGGGTCCAGGCTGTGGTGTCACCCTGCTGGCACATAGTGGCACCAAGTGTAGGCATCCTGCAGTGGGGATGTCGGGGAGGTGACACTGAGGGCCCAGGGAGGACAATGAAGTGGGCATTGCTTCGGTGTGTGTGTCCGCCGTGCCAGCAGCTCTGGTGCCACAGAAGTGCCATGGAGTCGGGTGTCGGAAGCGCTAGTGTACTTTGCCACGGCTCTGCAGCCCGCAGCCCAGACTCAGACGAGCAGCGTGGGTCCGGCGAGCATCCCCTTCTGGCGGGCACAAGCCACCTTCTCCTGGTCCTTGTGACCACTCAACCATATGTGCTGCGTGAGCCCCCTGTGACCTTCAGAAGGTCGTCCTCCTGTAGGGTGGAGACTTCCTTGTACAGTCTGCCGACGCCACCCTCTTCCACCCAACACGATGGCAGTTTGGGGAGGGAAGTTAGGCCAGTGTTCACTGGTTTTGTAGCTCCACTTTCCAAGGGTCCTTCTGGACGCAGGCGCAGCTGGGCACAGAGCTGCGGGTGCTGCCACCGGGAGGGAGTCTCTCTGCTCCTGGCCCTCTGTACCCCTCTATATCCCCTCTATACCCCCTCTGTACCCTCTGTACCCCTCTGTACCGGCTCTGTCGGCCTCACTCTCGGGCCAGGTGAGTGTGCTGACCCCCTCCCGGGACCTGCCCTGGCAGCAGCACCACAGATGTCCATCTGCCCACTGCGCACAGGGGTGTCCCAGGTCTGAGTCTGGTTCGGTCCTTTGGGAACCCCTTCCCTTCTCTCAGCCAGCCAACACACCCAGTTAGAATGGCGCTCAGTGATTGGCTGGGCCTGGGCCCCACGCCCACCCTAGAAACAACTCAGCAACTTGGACCAAGTGGCCTAAAGGTGGAGAGAGGTGACTCTCAAGGAAAAGACAAATCCTTCAAGAAACAGAAGAGGACAAGGACATGGGGCGAGCGAGCCGCCGATGGCGCCATCCTCGCAGGAGCTCTGGGGGAGCACAGCTGCCGAGGCCGCCACTTGATTGGTGAAGCTCCACCCACTCCAGGCGTCTGCAGTAGCGCGCCCGCCCTGCTCTTGCCGTGGTGGCCGAAGGCCCTGACCCGCATGCACTCATCCGTCCCTTCCCCTCAGCCTGCGTCTCCACTCTTCCTCCCCTGGGAGACTGGGACCCATGGAGAGGTCACCCCCGCCCATCGCCTGTGCCCACAGAGCTTCGATGGTGTAGCAGACGGCTCCCTCCGCTGCCATCCCCGCTGCCCCATCCTGGTGATGCCAGCTCCGTGGGCCCATCAGAGTCTCAGTGACACATCCCATCCCCGCCCCCAGGTGTTTGCGTGCTTGGGGAATTTTTTCCATATAAAGGAGAGAAATAGGAAAGAACTTCGTGTAAGACCTGCAGCCGCTGCCCAGCGTCCCGTTTCTTGCATTTCAGTTTCGTGGCCAGGTCACATCCCTCCCTCGGCCCCTTCGGCTCCACAGCCACACCCAAACACTGCCAAGATGTGGACTGTCCTGGATCAGGACTGCTCTTACCAAGGCAGCAGAACCAGGCACTCCTGGGGAAACCGTCTCCCCTGCACCTCAAACTCCTAGGGGAACATTAGGTGAGGTCGACCCCCACACGTGCAGAACAGCCACGCCTCTTCCTGGAGCCCCACAACTCTGGTCTTCCTCCCCTTTCTCCCGCAGTCGCTACTCGTGCACTGGTCACGCCCTGGACGCTGGTGGTCCCAAGGCTCCCACCCCGCCTCCTGGATCCTCACAGCACCCCCCACGCTGGGGGAGGTCACTGTGGGCCCCCTCCCAGCCCACTGGTATGAAATAACAGCTGCTTCAAGGCTGTGAGCGACCATCCTCTCTGCCGTGCACCAGCTCAGATATCAATGGAAACGTGACATTCAAGACATCGTGGTCCGCGTATTGCCAGGAGGCCGCTGTCTCTAGCTTCTTCAGGAGCAAGGAATCATCTTGATTCTTCCTTAACTTTACCTCCAACCTCCTGAAACACACACATGCACACGCACACACACAGAGAAATGCAAACATGGGGTGAATAATTAATCCTGACATCCAATTTACTCGTGTTTCTTGAAGCCACAGCTACCGCAAGCCACCAGGGTCTCTCTCTTGAGTTTCTACAGCTCCTATGAACCCTTTGGTTCTCAGGCTTACTCCCTTCATGCCTCTCTCTGGAACACCGCCTCTCCTGGCCCTGTTCCTCCCAGCGGGCTCAGGGGTCCTGCCCTGGCTGCCCCGCACCATCCTCATGACCCCTGCTCTGTGCAGCACTGCATCTGCAGCCAACTGCTCTGCTCGGCACAAGATTTCACAGTACTGAAATCTTCACTCCCTGACTGCACTCCCATCCCGCCAGACGTTACCAAGCTATCCAGCAGGCAGCTCAACAGCTGCAGAGAGAAAAGCAATTAAATTATATATGTCATACATGTAAAACATAAGATTAATTATGATTATCTGAGAAGCACGTTATGTTTTTAATAATGATTACAATTTCAAAGTTACGTAAGCATCACAAAGACCAGATGGCTTGGGGTTTTATTTTCAAGTAACATTTCATGATCAGGGTAGAATTAATATCAGCTAATGTATTTTTATAAATCTGTATGTTTCATTTGCATTTGTCAAGTTTTCTACAGAAGCTGTTTGTAATGTGTTGGCATGATATTCCCAATTCATAAAAATAGATCAATGGCTTAACCCAGATTAATTGAAGTGTAAAATTTAGTGATCGAGAATAACGTCAGTGTTATGTTGATATTAATCTGAACGGACGAATGTCAAGTGCAAATCTAGGCGCATCTCTGGAGGCAAGCAAGAATGTGGAGAGGGTGGGAGGGAGAGGGAGGGGACAGAGCGACAATGAATTCTGAAAATTGGATCCTATCAAACTGACACAGAGCCTGGAACATTTTTGCAACGTTTCAAAAGAAATGCCTGTGTAATAAACCTATTACACGGAGAGCAAAATAATACCTTCTATACTAAGCCAACATTCTGGTTAAAGACAAGGAAACAGCCCTGCATCGTCAGGGCCAGAGACGCACGAACTTCCCGTGTGTAGGTGAGGGCAGACACAGGCATCGAGACACTGGCGAGAGCAGGTGCAAATTGGACGCCTGCGGGGCAGGAGAGAGGCGCAGCCAGGCGTGGGGCGGTTCCTTCCTTGGGCGCCGTGGGTAGGAAAGGTGACTGTGTGCATCTGTGGACGCTGGGGCTGTTTTGGTTTCCAGTCGCAAGAAGCACAGATGTGTGTGCTGCGAGGGAAGGGCCCGGGACTGGGCGGCCACACCCGAGGGAGGAGCAAAGGCTGGGTGGGCCCCGGGGAGCGCGCCCGGAGTGCTGCTCCCTGCGCTGCAGCCGGCCCCAGGTTCCCTGCTTCCACAGTGCTGGGGAGGAGCCACGGTGATCCCAACGCCTGACAGGTCAGCTCCAGGGTGGGAAGCAGTGCACAGACTCAGCGAGCCCCACCTTCTCTGACCTGTGGACCTTCCAAACATCTGCAGGTGTCACAGCCTGCAGACTCTGGCTGCCATCTCTGCTCAGTCTAGAAGTTTTAATTTAAAAAGGAAAAAAAAAAAAAAAAATGAAAGAACAAAGTGGATGAGGAAAATAGCTTGGGGCACCTGCCATCTGCCACTGTGCCAGATATAGCTGTTTTGGACAACTTGTCACAAACAACACGATCGTTCTTAACAATAGAAGCATCGTTACTATCAAGCTTAAAAATGCTCTTTTTAATCTTCTAAATTCGTGATGTGCATCCAGACACACATGAAATGACCTGAGAACGCCCAAGGAGCAGTGCCCTTCATTCAATCCCACGAGTCTCCTTGTGCTGGGTGCAGAGGAACCAATATCTGTGGGCTTAATGAATATACCAGTGTCATCCCATCCTAGCTGCCTGCTGTACATGCCACAACTTGGGAAAGTCAGTTTTCGAGGTGTCTAGCAGTGGGCACAGGGCAGCGTGGCCTGCAGCAGCCTGGACCTTGCGCCCTGCAACGGGAATGGACCTTACCTGGCTTGCTCCGTGCCTTGGCTTGCCGAGTGCTCACTGTGTGGCTGCAGACCCTGCCCCTCAGAGGGACGGAATGGTCGCTGGTTTTAAGTATGCTCACTATGATGCTGGAAGACTGTCAGTGAAGGGTTAGTAGGCCCTAAAGAAATGCTCGGGATGGGCAGG
This sequence comes from Ctenomys sociabilis, assembly GCA_004027165.1. Classification (NCBI taxonomy): domain Eukaryota; kingdom Metazoa; phylum Chordata; class Mammalia; order Rodentia; family Ctenomyidae; genus Ctenomys; species Ctenomys sociabilis. The sequence goes on from PVKA01046279.1 coordinate 7,220, forward strand.
GCTCTGGGCTGGACACAGTCATCTCCCACTTCCCTAGTGTGAGCCAGCTAAACTCAGGAGGGGCGATGGCGTATTTCAGATTCATGCTGCGATGCCCAGGTACACCAGGAGCCGTGGTCACCCAGGACACTTGGGGACAGGCGGGGAGCCCCTCTGCACCCAGCCTTTCGGGTGCAGCCTCCCTGGGCCTTGATGAGCTGGACCTGATCAGCAGGATCTGAAGGGGCACCCCAGAGCCTGGGTCCATCTGAGAAGCAGTATGCAGGAGGCTGTGAAAAGCCACCACCCTCTGCTCGTGCTTCTGTTCAGTGAGCTCCTTCATATTTGCCCTGGAAGGGAAGCTGTCTCAGGGACCGGCGGACACACCCTGGGGAGAGCTGCAGGAGGAGCGGGCACACAGCTCTAGTCTGTCGGCTCATGCACAAAGCCAGGAGAGGCCAGCCCTCCCCAGGGACAAAGCAGAGGCCCAGCCCACAGGGAGGGCGGGACCTGCTCCACACTGATTTCCACTGACTGTGAGAGTGGTCTTGGAGTCCACTGTTTTCCCAGAGTCCAGGGCAATTTAAGTCTGTGTGGTGGGGCCAGGCCTCCAGACACCCAGCACTCATAAGGTCCTGATGCATTCTACCTGCCCACCCAGGGTGGCACACAGCCCTCAGGGCCCTGCTGGGTGCCCACGGAGGGTTCCACCTGGAGGCTGTACTGCACAGCTCACCCAAGAGGCCACCATACACCAAGGCATTGGGGGGAGGAGGTGTCAGCAGAGCTGGCAGTGGGGCTGGAGGAGGCTGGTGGGGACTCAGCACAGGAAGGACCAGCTCCTAGGGACACTGGCTCAGCACTGGGAGAAAGAGGGGAGAAGCCCCCCAGCACCCCTGTTCCAGCCTCCCCTGCCATGTGCTGAGCATCCCAGTGCAGGGAGAAAGCCCAGGGGAACAGAGGCTTGCAAAGCCTGACCCTGGGCGGAGCCGGAGCACAGAGTGGGCGAGGGTGCAGCGGCTGCCCCAGATCCTGGAAACGGTGTCCACGGTACCCTCCAGGAGGCGGGTGCTTTCCCAGGCTGTTTCCAGATTCCCTCTCTCTGAGACCCTCTCTCCGTCTGGTGGGCAAGGTATCCCGAGGAGCAGACAGAGGATTCGGAGATGCCATCAGCCCAAATAAGAGCCTTCTGATAGGAGTCTGGGCTCCCCTAGATCAAACCGGGAGTCTGGAGCGGTGTGTTGGGGTCCCTGGCTGGTGGGAGGCTGGGGAGCGGTGAGAGAAGCTGACTGCCTTGCCCACCCTCGGTGGCCCTGATGGAGGACACTGGAGATAGGGTGTGACCAGCGCCCTTCGTGGTGAAGGCCTTGGACAAGGGGCTCCCAGCACAAAAACAGCCGCTGTGCTGCAGCCCCACATCTGCTCAGGAGAGCTGCAGCGCCCATAGGTGTCCCCGCCTGTCCAGGGAACCCATTGGCTGTTTGCTTGGTAGTGAGTTGATTAACCAGTGTGCTGGCACATGGACACCCTTGGCCACATTTAGCCAAGGTTCCTCAGGAGCTCAGACCCGTGGTGAGCAGACCTAGAGCCAGGTCTAAGAAGCCCTGTGGTGCCTGAGCCACCCACCAGGGGTGCAGGACACCCAGAGGACCCGGGAAGCCGAAGAGGCAGGTGGGTGCTCAGGGCTGTGTGGTTGCATCCATTGGCCAGTGAGTCCCGGAACATTCCCAGTGTCCCAGCTGTCAGGGTGGAGAATGTTGCTGCTGGGTGCTGTCATGGTTGTTGTTCAGGGGTATCTGATCCGGACTAAGGACACTCCCTGCAAATGTCCCTGTCCAAGGGACTGCTGGCCTCCTGCCTGGGGAAGCTTTTAACTAAACCATTGGAGGCATCAGCCCACCTCAGCCGAGGGCACAACCCAGGATGCACCCACGGGTCCCTCTGTCCCGTGTTGCTGACATGGCCCAGTGTGGCCCTTGTGGAGCAGGGCGAAGGCTTCATGAATGCTCCATCTCTCCGTTTTATCTGAATGCTAGGTGGAGAAAGGGCATAAATAATTTATAAAGCAATAGTAATATGTTTAAGTATTTTTATTAAAAGGCATACAACTGAAAATGAGTTATCATTGCTTCTCAGCCTTTTGGCTAAGATCAAGTATACAAATGATTCATCGGCATCATTTACAAAGTCCTGTGCAAAACACTTGGTGTAACAGAGCTCCCGCGAGGGCAAGGCAGAGGCTTTGTCCTTTGTCCCCCTGAGCTGTGCTAGGGTTCCTGAGGACCCCTGCAGCCAGAGGAGTGACCTCCCCTGGGCCATCTCCTGTGGCACAAAGGCCACCCCAGCACACAGCCGGTCTGTAGGCTCACCTTTGTTCCATCATCCAGCAGACTCACAGCCCTGAAGGGACACTGGGCCTCGCAGAGCTCACAGGTGTGGACATCTGAGGCGTGGGGCGGGCCGGGTGCCAATCTGGGAGAGCAAACCCAACAAGAACACTTCTGCCTTCTGCTCCAGAGCAAAGCTTGGGCCAACTGAAGCACAGGAGGGCTGGGCAGCAGCTGGACGGAGACCACCTTCAGAGCACTGTCTTTCTTGGGCCGAGGGCTGGCCTCGGACGCGCTGCAGGCGTGGGCCATGCCACACTTGGTGGAGCAAGCCCAGGAGCCCTGGCCCCAGCGCCAACCAAGTGGGGCTGAACTTACACAACGGCGGCTGCCACAGTGTCCCACCCAGGTCCCTTGCTTTCTACCCCTGCACGGTCACCCAAGTCCCACAAGCTCTGGCAGCCTCGTTTCTGCCCAGGACTCCATGGCAAGACCTCCCTGCTTTTGTCTGAGGGGCAGAAATCCCCAGTTCTTTCAGGGCAGCATCTCCTACGGGTGTCAGGTGACACAGAGCAGGCAGCTCACATGGCAGTCATGCTTCCGAAAGGTGGGGCTGAGTCTGGCTACAGGCTGAGGACGCTTCTGGGTCTCCTCCGTGCACTGTGCCCGGTCCTCCCCTCCCAGCCTCTCAGCCTCATTTAGCTTCTGTGGCTATTAGGGTTTGATCCAAGTGACTCTTGCTTGATTCTGGTGAAGCCAGGGCTGGGGGCCAGGTTGTGGGGCATGGGCTGTGGCAGCGCCCTCTAGGGGCCGTGTGACCTTTGGCCGCCTCTCATTTCCCCTGGGCTTCTGCTTTCCCCTCAGTGCAGGTGGGATTTTCCAAGCCTGAAACAAAGTACTCGAGTATTTTGTTGTCACTTAATGCATGGGAGTTCACTTGGCTCTTGCCTCCCAGTGGCTCAGTCAGTGGTCAGCCAGCTACAAAGCAGGTTGCACCTGGTAACAGTCGTGCACTCTGGAAAGGAAAGGCTGAGTGCGCCCACAGAGCTCCCCAGGCCATACCTCCAGGACCTACCCACATGCTCCCTGAAGCGTGTGCCACAGACCCCTCCAGAATGCTCCAAAGCCAGTCCTAAGCTGGGATTGGCTTAGCTGCCGCACCCTCCCTTGGGAAGGAGAGGCACAGCTCGGGTGAGGGACTAACAGGTGGGGTGCCTTGGGCCGGACACACAAGCCGTGAGGCATGCCTGGGAGTGCGTCACCATGCCCCATAGGTGCATTGCCTGCTTTTCCGAGGGAAGGACATGTGGGTGATAGAGCGTGCTCAAGTGATGTAATGACAGTTGTAATCTTCAAAGATAGTCTGGCAGCCACAGCAAATGCATCTGACAAAGTGTAATGACAGACAGGGAGGCCGATGGGGCGCTCTCATGACAACACAGGGGAGGCCAGGAGCTGGGACCTGGGGAGTCTCAGGGGCTGGGGGAGCAGGAGTGGGGTAGGTGGGATTGGGTAATCCGAGGAGCCAGGGGCAGTGGTGTGCTGCGGTGGGGAGAGAAGGGGACAGAGCATCAAAGACACAGGAGGGCCAGGTGACGAGTGCTGGGAGTGTGGTGCACACGTGTCCGGGCCCCTGGAAGATGGGCAGGGGCAGATCTCCACTGTTCTCACCACGCACATGCGCACACGCAACAGCAGCAGCAGTGTGTCCCTGGGCTCGATCTCTCACGCGTGTGTATCCGTCACGACCTGCCACTTTATTGGCCAGGTGTCTGTGACCGAGCTGGGGAGGGAGAGGGCAGTGCCTCGGGATGGGGCGAGGAGATGGAGTTGTCGCCAGACTGACATAGGTGAAAACTGGAAAAGTCTAGGAACTACGGAGCCTGTGAGCATCCCATGGGAAGGGATAGAGAGCCGTGACCTCGTGTCCAGAGCGTGAAGGTAACAGTGGAGGCTGGAGATGTGGATCCTGGTCGTCTGGCAGTGGCCTTGGGTGTCGCTGCCCAGGCAGTCCCTGGAGCCCTTCTGCACAAAGGCAGCTCGTAAGAGCATGGCACCGTGTCCGCTTCACCATGTTTGCCAGATCTGGCACTGAGCAAGGTGACCCCAAGGTCACCAGAGCGTGAAGGGCAACATTTTGACCCAGCCAAGGCCCTCCGGCAGCCAGGATGGCAGAGCTGGTGAAGCTCCTGCAAGAGGACCTCCAGAGCTGCTTCAGCAGTGGCAAGAGCAGAGGGCTGAGCACGTGTGAAGACGGGGGCTCCTGAGGGCTTTCTGACAGTATGTGTTTTGTCATAATACATTTTTAAATGTAGGAATACATTTTTTTGAGACAGGGTCTTGGTAGCAGGCTGGTCTCAAACTCCCAGTGATCCTTCTGCCTCAGCCTTCTGGGTGCCGGGATTAGGCCATATGCCACTGTACCCGGCCATACTGTATCTTTGAATCTTATCTCAAATGTGTCAGTTCTGTGGCCAGAGATATGCTGCTGCCCGGGGTTGCCCTGGTGACCACCGTCAGGAAGCCAGCGAGGGCCAGCTGGTCCTAGTGCCTGGCCTGGCCTCTGGGTTGGTTGCTGTGATTTTTCCCCCCCTGGCTAGTGGAAAGCACCAGCCCAAAGGCATCCCAAGAACGTCCTCCAGAGTGGTAGTCAGGGTGCCAGGACCCTCTGCCTAAAGAAAACACCATACCCCATGGTTGGTGTAGCACAGGGCCAGCACAAGGGGAGTCCTCGTGGGCACGGAGAGCCCAGGGTTGGCATGAGGCAGGCCACCTGGCTTCCTGGGCACCGAAGTTCCCTGGGGCGTCAGCTGATCCTCACTGGGCATGGGCGGTCACTGTGTGTGTCCACTTCCCATGTCCTCAGTCCTGCTTCCCTCTCTCCTGCCTCCTTCATGAATCCAGAAGAGCAGGCAGCACTGCCTGGAGCAGGAGGGCCAGGAACAGCAGGAAGACTTCACCTCAGCCCTGAGGCCCCAACCCCGAAGCCGCATGGAGCCATGTGGGTGCACAAGGTCAGCAGTGCAAATGCCCAGGAATAAGTCCAGACTCTGCTCAGCTACCAATGGACAAATCCCAGTTAAACATCCCTAGAGAACGTCCTCTGGAGTGGCAGTCAGGGTGCCAGGACCCTCGGCCAGAGCTGCCCACCTCATCCTGAAGCCCAGCGTGAACTCACAAGTTGCACAGACCGAAGACGAAGCCAAAGACGCATGCAGCAAGAAGCTGTCCATCTGCAAGCTGGATGGTTGTCCTCGGCGTGGCTCCACTGTCCACGGCTTGCTGTACAGGGCCAGCCACAGCCCCGCACTGCTGCAGGGGGTCTTCTGTAAGTAAATGGGATGTGGGGGTGCATTTGCTCTCAGCACCCAGGAGGCTGAGGCGGGAGACTATGAGTTCAAGCCTCGCCTAGGAAATCAAGGGAGCTGGCCAGACCCCATCTCAACATATATTTAATGAAAGAGACTGAAGAGCCCCCAGGAAAGGAAATGAAGGGGAGGAAGTGAAGGACATGGCCACCAGCCTCGCCTCACGGCCACTGTACCAGTTTCTAAGCAGTTGCCATTGCTCCGAAGTTAAGTCTTATTCATGCAACAAAGCGTTTTAAAACTTTTGTGTTTAACACATCTCACAAATTAGGTATGACTGGATAGATTCAAATATTAATTACAAACTTAATCAATCATAATTTTCTAAATATGGAATTAAAATCACAAGGCTAATAAATCTTCATAAAAGTGCTAAATGCCTTAACAAGAAAGCAAACCACATAGTAAGCAAAGAGGGCCGGGGAGATGGCTCAGTGGAGTAAGCGCTTCCCTGGCAAGCGCAAGGGCCTGAGTTCAATCCCCGGTTCCACCAAAAAAAAAAAAAAAAGAAAAAAAAAAGAAATTTTAGGGGCTGGAGACATGGCTCAGTGGAATAAGTGCTTCCCTGGCAAGCACAAGGGCCTGAGTTCAATCCCCAGTTCCACCAAAAAAAAAAAAAAAATAGTAAGCAAAGAATCTGAAACCAAACCACAGACCACGCAAAACCTGGGACAGCGGGACCTAATAGCACAGCTGGGGACTGGGGGTCCCTCTCATCACCATCTCTTCTGTTTCTGTCTGGGAGTAACTGAACCCAGGAAGCAGGGTCCCCCCGCCCCAGCACTGAGGGTGTTATGGCAGGTACGAGCCCTGCATCTGCAGGGCTGGACAGGAGCCCCCAAAGCAGTATCCAAGAGTCCCATACACATGGGGGACCCACTGTGCAGGATTTAGTCCATGGTCACAGAAAGTCTTTCTTTTTTAATGACCTTGTCTCTTCCATCCAAACAACATTTGTTTTAGAAGCCTTTAGCATACTGATCAATAGAAGTCTATGTTTTAGTCACTTGTTCTAAGTACTGCCAGGGCCAACTGATGTCTAAAACTTATCGTGTTAGAGCCCTAACTCTTCTTTATTCCAAAAGTCCTTGTCTTGCCCAACTAAACAAAAGACCTGTGTTACAGTTTACTTCTGAATGTTCCCTAAAAGCCTCAGTACCCACAGGCAGGGCTTTGGGAAGGTGACTGGGTTGTGGGTGTGTGACACTGGATTGGTCCAGCGATGGGCTCCTAGCTGGCTGTAGGACTGGGAAGGTGAAGCCTGGTGGGGAAGAGCGGCTCGCTGTGGGCGTGGCCAGCAAGGGGCCCTCTCCCCTTCCCCTGGATCGCTCTCTGCTTCCTGCAGCTAGGCGGTGGGACCTTGGAACCAGCCACCTATGGGCTGAGACCTCTAGAAGCTGTCAGCTCAAGCAAAGCTTTCCTCCTATGACTTGTGGATGTCGGTATTGTGTCCCCAGAACAAGGAAGGGACTGGATAGCCATGGTTATCCTGTCACACAGACCTAACCTCCCTGTCTGGCGCATCACAGCAGACTCATCTCGTTTAATTGGCTTGTCCTTTTCTGTAACAACAGCTTCGCCATTTATTTTAAATCAGAGCTTCCAGGAATGAAGCTCTTGTCATCTAATTCACAGTTGTGGCCCCAGATTCTAGGCCAGAGCTTGACGTGAAAGTCTGTTGAATGAATGAGTGACGAGACAAGGGTCAGCCAGGTAGTGATTTCCCTGCTGACCGCACTGACCACAGAACTGGAGGCGGCTCACAAGCCTGCAGACGGCAGCGCTCCTGTGGCTGTGGCAGCCCCAGCAGCGGAGTGGCTTCAGGTAGAGCCACGTGCTGTGTGGAGCACGGAGACCCTCCAGGTCATCTAGGTGGTGCATCCTGCTCAAGTCACAGTGCAGCCTGGAACAACATTCACATCGAATCTCGACCTGGGCAGAGGCCAAATGCGCCACTGCTGATGGACAAGCAGATTCTGGCACAAAGGTGCATGGAAATGGTTCTTGTCACTCAAAGCAAATGACAGGGAGAAGCTCAGCAGCATCACTCTGCACGGAGAAGGTCAGGGCTGGAGCTCGGCAGTGTCACCCAGCATGGAGAAGGTCAGGGCTGGAGCTCAGCAGTGTCACCCAGCATG
>PVKA01046280.1:0-15031 GCA_004027165.1 Ctenomys sociabilis
ATTCAAGTCCATTAAATATCAACAGTTCTTTTTTTTAATCTAGAAAGAGCAAGAAATTTGAATGAAATTTAAGCTGGGAGATAGCTCTTCAGCATAAGCAGCTACATGGCAAGCACAAGTTCCTGAGTGTCATCCCTGGTACAAAAGAAAGAAAGAAAGAGAGAGGGGGGAGGGAAGAAGGGAGAGAGGGAGGGAGGGAAGGAGGGAAGAAGGAAGGAAGGAAGGATTTCAAATGATTATTTGCAGTTAAACAGGTGTATCTTTGGAAATAAATGAATTAACAGAAAATAAAATGAACAAGAACAGTAAATCAGTGCCTTTTTCTGATCAGGTAGTTTACATGATCTGGTGTATCTGGAAAAATTTATCAGAGGATAGAAAAAAAAAGTTCATTTTACCACAAAGGAAGCACAGGTTTCAGAAGGCAAAATAAACAGCCCCAGGGCATATAACTGAGGCTTTCTCATCCACTTTGAGGCATTTCTGTGAATATTCAGTCTATTTAAATATTCATGGAAGGGATTTAATGTTTACATTCTTATAATGTAAGTTTCAACATTCCCTTTCAATTTCAGCATCAGATGCTAGCCAATCATAAATCAATCAACAACATGCTTTGGCCATCATTAACTGAACAAATAATGGAAATATTAGAATTCTGAAGGAAAAAAAAGAAAATCTTATTCCTGAGATTAGTATTTAAAAGGATGGATAGACCATGCAAAATGTCTGTAAAATGTACATAGAGGAATGTGAGCAAATATGTAGTATTTTGGATGTCATAAAGTGAGAAGGAAGTGATGGGTGGTATTGAAATAAAGTGAGTTACAGTAAGTTAGATGTATTTACGCTTAGAGTTTTTAGAACACAGGCACTCTACAGGTGCTTCTGAACATGCCAGGTGCAATAAAAATCACTCAATCCTTGTGTCAAACTTGGAGAGTGGACACTGGAATCTGTCAGCTCTGCTGGGTATAATCTAAAGTGAAAGAGATGGAGCACCTTGCCCCCGGTTTCCAGAGTGGACAAGTGGCAGGGTAGCATGTGAACTGAGGTAGCAACCAAGCCTGCTGTTCATGGGCTGGTCTTGGACACTGTGTCAATGTGACCATGCCAGTGCGTGGACCATGCTTAAAGACTAATTTATGAACCTGGGACATATTTTACACGTAATAGTCAGTTTATTAATTTATTCCACAAACATTTATTAAATATCTGCAACAAGCCCTTCACTGATATTGCTGGGAACAGGATGCGGGATTCACCTCGTTCCATGTATAATACAAAGCAATCAGTGTGCATTAACTGTATGCTACAGTGTATTTTAACTCTGAAAATAGTGCGTCCTTCCACTAGCTGGAACAAGTGGTTTATCATTAGTAATTAACACCACTCTTCCAAAAATTCTGTTCAGTGGGAAGGTCTGTAGGATTTGAACTACGGAAGCAGTTTAAATCACACTTATAGGGCCAGGGCGATGGCTCAGTGGAATAAGTGCTTCCCTGGCAAGAGCGGGGGCCTGAGTTCAATCTCAGTTCCGCCAAAAAAATAAAATAAAATAAAATAAAAAATAAATCACACTTATACTCAGTGTGACTTCTTGAGTTAAGACTTAAACCCATGTATCCGAGTAGTCATATTGCCATGATATGATGTCACACTTGTCATTTAGGAACACTCGACTTCCACTGCCTGAAACTGCTTGTTTTACACATAGCTTAGGGCCTTCCAGGCAGCACATTCTAGTAGCTGTTGAATGGTAATTTATAATGGAGATATGTAATTTCTATTCAAAATTTAAAAAGTAATCCCATGACTATCCCACTCCCAAAGATCAAGGATTTGCCAAATTTAAACTGCTTTCCGTTAGCCTACAGATGTATTTTCCTGACCATGAAGGCCCACTTCGAAAAGTCAACAACCTCTTAAAATGAATTAACAGTCTTGAAGCCTTGCTAAGGTAACTGTGTGCTTTAATGAGAAGCGCAGAGCGCTCACAATAATTCCCTGCCCTTGCCTTGCGCAGAAGTCTCCATAAAGCATCTCAAAACGGGCACTTTTCACATATATAATTCTACAGCTACTTGCATATTCACACGCACGCATGGACATGCACGTAGGGGGTACGGGTATGGGCGCATTTTGTATGCATGGGCCAGGAGCTGGCAATGTTCTCCCTTCACCTCATCCCAAAGGAATCCCCGCAGTTCCCTGAACTCCTTCCTAGAAGAAAGAAACAGTTATTTCTCTAAACTAAACAGCCCTTTCCTCTTCCCTGGCGACTGGTGCCGCTGGCTCCCGAGAATCTACTATAATAACTGGTCTGATTAGTACCTAATAAAATGAAACTGAGAAGATAAGCAAGAGAATACACGGAACGAAGAAGGGAGTAGGTGCAGAAGAGATGAAGCTACAAGCCATGATTTCCGTATTATATACAAAGCCCCGTGAAGCCAAGAAGGAGGCAAAGAACCCGAGTCCCAAGTGCTCTGATTTCATTTTTCCAACCGCGCCTAGAAACCAGCTCGCTGTCGCTAGTGTCCTGCTCGGGTTAGGGAAGCTCAGCGAGGGTGGCTGAGGCACAGACTAAACTCGAGAGGCACCGAGCACTTTGCGCCCAGGTGGCCTTTGCGTGGAAGACGTGTCACATTTTGATTTCCCAGGCGTTGTGCGGGTTTCTTAAACAGCCCAGCTGGTGCCTCGAAAGGGAGTTTCTAGAAGCTCCATTTCTATCGCCTCCCCTCCCCTTCTGATTTTGGTTTTACCCCCTCCCAGAGCATCTCCTGCTCGCCAGCCTCCATCCCCAGGGGTCCCGGTGCCGCCGTCCCGCCTGCCGCCGCCGGGTCCTCCCGGACCGGAGGGCCTGACCCGGGCCGTAGGCCCACGGATGCGCCCGTGCCGGAGAACCCCCGCCTTTACGCGCGACCCCGCGCCCGGGCGGGCGGCGCTTGCTGCGGGCAGGGGGCGGTAGGGGAGCGGGGGCCCTCTCGGGGGTAGCCGCCTCCTCCGCAGCCTGCTGCTCGGACCGCTCCGCCTGCGCCCGGGCGGCCGCCTCCCGCCCGCCCTCCGCGCTCGCGTCCTCCCGCCGCCCCCGCCGGCGGCCGCCTCCTCCAGGACCGGGCGGGGGCTCGCCAGCTCGGCCGGCGGCGTGCGTGCCCCGGCGGCCCGCGGCGCTCACCAGCAGCATGCTCTATTTCCAGATGGTGATCATGGCAGGGACGGTGATGCTGGCTTACTACTTCGAGTACACCGACACGTTCTCCGTGAACGTGCAGGGCTTCTTCTGCCACGACAGCGCCTACCGCAAGCCCTACCCGGGCCCGGAGGACAGCAGCGCCGTGCCCCCCGTGCTCCTCTACTCGCTGGCCGCCGGGGTCCCCGCGCTCGTGGTAAGCCCGGGGCGGTGCTCGCTCGCCCGCCCTCGCCCTCGGGTGGAGGCCCGGCCGGGAGGGTGCGGCGCGGCCATCGGGGCGCCCTCCTAAGTTCCCTCAAGTTGCAGCAGCCCCTTCCCCAGAGGGCTTGCTTCCAAGGTGCCAGTTGGGGGGCGAGGCAAGCCCTGAGCTTCCCCACACACCGCCCCCGCAGCGCTTGCGGCGGCCGCAATGTTGGGTGACTGGGAGGAGGCGGCGGGGGACCAGGACCGCGAGGTGATGCGGTGTCGGGCGCGGGGAGCGGTGCGCCCCGGACTGCAGCTGGGCTCCGTGCAGCGTGGGCCTGGCTTTCCGGACCCTCCATCCCGCTGCGCCGCGGAGATGAGCGGCGAGGAGGGAGAGAAGGCATTGCTGGGGCGCGGAAGGGGCTCCCGCTTCCAGAGTCAGGCGCGCGGTCCGCTTTTACCTTTTCTCAGCGGTTGGGATGCGGGGACCCAGTGGGCTAAGCCGGCCAGAGCAAATATCGAAAAGGGAAGGTGAAATTTCTAACTGAAGAGGCCTCAGCAACAGTGCTTCGCTGGGAGATCTGGCGCTGTGTCTCGGCCACAAAAGCGCTTCAGATTTTTGTAAAGGCTGCTGTCCTCTCAGGCTCCAGCCCCTGTCTCCCTGGAACCTGACTAAAGCCCTTTGGATCTATGGACTAGTGGCGTGTGTGTGTGTGTGTGTGTGTGTGTGTGTGTGTGTGTGTGTGTGTGTGACAGAGTGTGAAACTACAGATCTGGGCTCTCACACATGAACACACGCATGCGACAGTTGGAATAACAATCACGTAATTTACATATGTGAACCCAGTGCAAAGTTATTTGTAGGAGAAAGGGTGGTGTGTCTTTAGCAAACTTGCTACAAGGTGTTTTCTTTAGTACTGGAGGAGCTTCCCTTCTGGTGATGTAGTCAGGACCCTTCTTTCCCTCTCCAATTAATAAATAGTCAATTAAAAAATGAAGAGGGAAAGAAACATTTTACCTACAGTAGTTGGTGGTATAAATTCCTCCTACTAATGTAAAGAACATCGTTGTAGCCTTTAAGCTTTCATCTTCTCTTTGATTTTAAGGAAAAATTTAATAATTTACAAAATAACAAGTTAACACACAAAATAGAATATTTTGAACCAATCAATCACCTTTTTATAGCTTCAAAAGAACTTTGTTTACCTCAGGTACTGTGACAGTTGAGTTTCAGTTCATCTCCAACAGAATGGTGTGAAATGTGTTAGATCTTGCCCCAGAAAATGCTCTACTTTGTTTTGGACATTGCAATTTTCTGACCTGTACCAAAAAACTGAAGTATAGCTTCATGTTTGTGTTTTCTCCAATTGAAAAATAAGGAACTGTTCTGATCCTTGTGTTTTTGTTTTTTTAAACTTTCTGCAGATGCTGGGTTTTCCAGGCACATGTTCTCCAGGAAACTATGTAGCTTAGAGATTTTGCAAGGGTATTTTATTTAAAAAGAAAAAGTGAGTTACTTTCAGGTCACTGACCTTTTGCAAGCATGATCAATAGTGTCTGTAACTTGCCCGTTGGTAATTGCCATTCTGGGTCTTAGTTAAATGATATAGCTCTTCAGACCCAAACCATTCATACCTGTTGCAGGTGCCAAATTGGTCTGAAGACTGATGTTTTTCTGCTTAGGAGGAAGTTGGGCTGGAAGAACTCACCCCTGAGTGCCTCCTCTTTGCTATGCCATGTGTGGCAGTGGACACATCTATTTTTCAAAGAAGCCCTGCTAGAGATACTGTCTCCAATTAACATGTGAGGAAACGGAGGTTTAGATAATATATTGGAAACATCTGAAAACAAAGCGAAGTGGTTATGATGTTGGTGTGCCCCCTGGAACTGGTGCCCAATGCTGTGCGCTACTTCTTTTGCTTTGAACAAGTGTGTTCTCTGGAAGAGGAGTGCAAACCGGCAGGGCAGGCATTGTAGATGTAAGTGGACGGACTATTTTGTAGGGTGGATCCAACTTGGTTTTCATTATTTGACCTTTTTTTAATAGAGAAGAATGAAATTAAGAGTAAGAAAGTGAAAATTTGAAAAGAAGGAAGTGTCTGGGCTTGGAGGATAGCCCTTGCCCATCTTTGTTCCCTTTACTTCTCTTTGGAGTAGCATATATTCTGTCACTGTGAGAAGAGTAGAAAGAGTGAGGGCAGCTTTGCCTCTCTGTTCTTCTCAGGACACTGGCTTAGCCTACTCCCTTGATGTAAAAGTGTTATTGATAAACACATTAATAATACCCAACATCAGTGGAATTGTTACTTTATGTTAGACACTCTAATAGGTTTTCCACATATTTTATACTCATCTAATATTGGAATTACCTCTGGAAGGTCTTATTATTAGTGACCCATAATATTAGGGCAATGTTGACTTGGGAAGATTAAATAACATGCCCAACAATAAGAGCTAAATTATTATTGCCAAAATTTTAACCCAGGACAGTGTTTTCTTTTCCATTAAAGTATGAAACTTCAGTTTGCTCCTATGCCACTCTTCTTCTAAATAAATCTCTCAAAATTTTTTTGTCATATCTCACATTTCTTATACTATGATGATGACTACATAAATATAAAAAGATATTTTAAATTATTCCTACAGATTAAAAGATATTTTAATCTTCAGTGTTATAGCCTATAAATTGCATACTTGTGCAATTTATATAAAAATTTAGAGCTATATATATTTTATATTTTGTCACTTCGCAGTGTTGAATTGGTTGAGAATCTAACCAATTTGAATCCAAGGTACAGTTACTGTTATGATAAGAATTAGGATCTCTAACCTTGAGCAATTTCCTTAACCTTGCTAAGCCTCAATCCCCCAGTGAAAGAATTGTAAATGTTAAATTAGTCATAATATATAAATTTTATTCTGGGCCCACAGTTGTACTCCACATGAGGTCACTATATAATTAACATTATTCATTTTATTTTACTTCTTACATAGCTAGTGATTGAACCTGGGCCTTGGTAACATTAGGGAAGTGCCTTAGTATTAGGCCACATTCTCAGCTCAACATTATTATTAATGAAATAACTGTTCAACGTTTGTTGAGTCTCTCTGTTCCAAACACTGTATATGGCAAAGCAAAGGTTTTAAAGGCAAGTTCAGGAACAAATCATAGTCACTGGTCATGTGACATTTGTAACCTAATTTGGAAAATTAGCTAACCCTGACAAAGAACATAATAACATAATAGACGTTATATGTATTTATATGTACATTTACATAACATGATACGTATATCACAAAAAGGTGTCTGATGGCCCAATGAAGGAAAAAGCCACTTGTGTTGGAGCAGTGAGGAAAGGCTTCATGGAGGAGATGGAAGAACCTGAGGGTTATCTTAAATAAGAGATTAAAATGACACCTAGGTCAGCACATCCCTGGACACTTGTGTGTATAAGTCCGTGAAAAAAAAATGTAGCCTGTACTCTTAGATCAGGTAGTGGTGCATCCTGAAGAGTTGTGTTCAGGGGAAAGAAAGGCTCATGGTTGAAGAAATCGTTTAAAGTTGTGTTTATGAGACCTGGAATTCTGGGCTGAGAGTTTGTTAGGAAATGAGCTGGGAGGCAGTTTGGTGGTGGTGCAGAGCATTTGGGGACAAAGGTGCGCAAAGCTCTTCTGTTGTCAGTATGTCCACACATCATTATTTTAAATTATGTTCCAAACATTGTAAATATAGTTGTGTTTTCAGAAAAAAAAAAAAACACAATTTGAGCATTTTTATGTAGATGGTATGCTTTATAAACTCTCAATGCAGGTATTGTTTATTTTGACCTGTATAGCATTTGTTCAAGTGATGCATAAAGTATACACAGAAATTTAATTAATGATACTCAGTTTTCATTGTTGGAAAGAATTAATGGTAGTAATGGTTTCTTTCCAATTTTGGATTTGGTGACCCCTTTGAGTTATTGTTCTTTAGATATCTCAGCAGCACAGAGGACTTGAAGAACCCCAAGTGAGACCATCCATCTTCTCAGGGCCAGGGTTGAGATGAAGAAAACCAGTAGGGTGAAACTAGGCAGGGTGGGTCTGAAGGTTAAGGGACATCTGAGGCTGTTTATCTTTGCACTGGCAGGAAGATGGGACTTGTATTTGAGGACTCCTGTGGGCATCTGCATGTCTGAATGTGCTGGATTCAGTGATGGCAGAAGGGCATCTCGTATTTCCTCTCCCCTCACCTTGGATGTCCCCTCCTGTCCTCATTTTTGGAACCCATTTCTACGGTATTGTAGGAGACAAAGAAGAGGCATTGGTGACAGATAATTCTCTGATTTTGTTTTGTTTTGTTTTGTTTTGCTTCTTTGTTTGCTAATCATGTGCCTTTGGCACCAGCATTCATAAACTGGAGGTAAATACACCTGCTTCTTCAAATGTTAGTACATTCAGAAGTTAAGATCACAGATTCTGGAGCCTGGTTGTGCTTGGGTTGAAAGTCAGATCTACCATTTTCCAGCTGTGAATTCAGATCTACTATTTTCTAGCTGTGAGAATTTAAACCCATTAGCCTTTTGGTACCATGATATGCCTCATGCCTTCATGTCTTCAACTATAAAATGGAGATAATATGAATTGGTCTCATAAGGGTTTTTTGAGTAAGAAGTGAATTAACACATCTGTGTGTCAGAGCAGTGCCCAGCTGTATTCATATCAACTACCATTATTCCTTCTAAGATTGAAGTGATCAACCAGACAGTCTGTGTAAAGCTCCCAGCAAAAATATTTTTGAATCAGAATACTACAATAATGAAATATGTACTGGAGGCAGACAGAAATTGTTTAGTTCAGTCCCACTTTCACTAACGGGAATGTGGATAGTAAGAAAAATGAGACAAGAAATCTGTCTTTAGGGGCTGGAGAGATAGCTCAGTGGCCTAAGTGACTGCATGGCAAGCTCAAGGTCTTTAGTTCAAACCCCAGTACCAACAAAAAAGAAATCTATTTTTAGAATCAAGTAATCCTTCCTGTCTTTGACCAATCCAAAGCCCTATTTCATAAAACAAGGTAAACTGTTCATCAAGGAGTTTTAGTCATGGTGATTCAATTTCAAGGAAAGCAAATTTTTTTTTTCAGATTTTTTGTCCTTTCTTTTAGTTTTCTTGAGTTGATGCAAAGTGCAGTATTGCATTGCAGATAATGATCTCAGTGAGTGGTACAGGAAATTATTTCTTGTCCTATTAAGCTTGGAAACATTGTGCAGAGCTGGGTGGAAGCAGAAGGGATTCAGAGAGCCCTGTTGCTCTGATATGAAGGGATACCTCTTATCTCAGGGGCACACACTGCCACTGGGCTGCACCCCATTGAGAGAGACCCATTCTCTGACCCCAGCTCTGCAGGCTACAGAGAATAGAAAGCTGCAACTATCTGTTTCTAAGACACATTTTTAAAGTGAGAACTAGCACAATACTTTTGTGAATGGACATGACTTGTGTGAAGCATTTTGCATATATGTATGGGCACGTGCCCTTTTCTTAGGAAGAGCTTTTCATGATTTAATCAGATTATAAAATCTGTACAATATTCTCTAAAATCACTTCTCTTTGAGGTTTATGGCTCTGTGAGCTCCACTGATATCTCCATACCTTGCTTTGGTTACATAATCTCATTAATATTCATTCATATCACCTTTTTTCCTCCTTCCTCCCCTTCTCTTTCCATCCTGTTCATTCCTCTGTGTCATTTTGCACAAATCCTTGCTTTGCATCCTAAAGAGGAGATGCAGCTGCTGAGGGAAGAGTAAATAACTCCAAATCCAACATCAGCTGATGTTGCTGCCCTCCTCTTCCTTTTATCTCCCCCTTTCCATTCCTTTTCTCTTCTTTCCCCCAGCACACATTATCCGTGTAACTTCTCTGGGACAGTTACCTTCCCTAAAACTGTTCACTTCCTCCTTCCTACCTTGTGGAGCTATTGTAAGAACTGGATGGATGAGAAAACATGTTAGAGTCACTTAGTGGCCTCATATATACATGGAAAATGTACTGTGAGCAGGTGATCCGGGCTGTGGAACCGCCTGATCATTGGGGATGGTGAGCGCCGCTCGAAGCTCTACTTTGCCAGCCTTCTACACTCACTCCAGGTTGGAAAACTGAATATGATGTCCATAATTATTTTCTGATTTTCATACAGAAAAGACAGTAAAAATAAAAAGCCAATAATGTAATTACAAATTGACCTTCTAATTATTACAAACTATTATTCCAATACTCAAATCTATTTTTCAAAATATTTTAGTGAACTCTAAATGTTGTCAAGATTATTAGAAAGAATTACCTTATTCAGTTTCTTTTTATTGGATACAGGGTCTCACTATGTAGTTCAGACTTACAGTCATCCTCCTGCCTCAGCCTCCACAGTGCGGGGATTACAGGCTTATGCCACTATGCTTGGGATTCTGGGGCTGGCACAGTGTATGGTACAGGGTATTACACTCAGATCCTGGGGCTTTCTAGGCAGGTGCTTAGACTTCTGAGTTATCTCCCCAGTCTACCCTATTCATTATTTATAATTGAAATAATCAATGCCCAGAAGGAGCACTGCTGATGTCAGATACTCTTTGTTAAGTATTTGTTTTATTGTATAGCTTTTTAAATTTCACTGTGCCAAAGACATTATTCATGGAAGTTGTGAATGAAAACAAAGTATGTGCTGTGTATTAGGGACATTGCTATTCCCTGGGTTTATAAAACAAAGCATATTCCTTACTCTTCAACACTTGAGAAAATACGCATAAAATTACATCTCTAGGCTTCAGTTGTTTTGGCGATAAAATCGAGATATGTACATGGTATCTTGCAGGCATTAAATATAAGCAGACACTAAGTGTTCAGTAGATGGCAGCTCTTTATTATAAATATTATTGACTTTTATTGATAGTGGGATTAAAATGACATTGTGTTCACTTAATCATTTTTGTTCAATGATTGTTAAACCAGTTACCACTCACATTAATCCCCTCAGGTACGTAGGTGACATGACCAAGGTCTAAATCTATTCTTTAAGTCCTGAATTCTGTTGGCTATGGGCAGCTGTCCATGATGTGACTGGCACCATTACTGATGGCATTCCTTCTAGACAGGACAGTCATAAAGCATATTGATTATACAGCAGTGTGTTCTTTATGGTTTTCACATGCTTGATGATATATGGCTGTAGTTATAAAATTATGAAAAGGGCAATTTAAAATCTGTTGGAAGAAAAGCCTTTATCAGTTCATCAGACTAGCATAAAAGCCAATACAATCTGGTTTTCCAGAATAAGCATTTCATTCAAGAGGTTAAGAGGAGAGGATCTTAATCTGTAGTTAGAAAGACCCTTGTAATAGAATTTGGAGAATTAGAAGGAATATTATTTTGATGGATGATATTTTAAAATATGTGCAATGCAGTCCCATATTCAGTACTATTTCAACTATTTCTGGGAATGCCAGCTTCCACTCCGCAGGATGGTTACTCTTTTAGTCTTATTGTAACAGCTATAGCTTGATAGTTACTGTCAGTAAAATCACCATTTGGGAAGGGAGGTTAAAAACAGAATTCTAAAGTTTGCTTTTTATTCCAAGACAGGTACACTTTAAACTATATAAAGAGTTTTTGGTGGTATTTTCTACTGAGAGACTGTGTGAGTGAAAGAGTGTTGGTGTGTATATCATTACTACATTTGTAATTTCTTGAATAAACTCATTTTTAGTTCTCTTATTTGGTGCTATATTATACTCTTTCCAGGACCTCTGCTCTCACTGAAAAAAAAAAAAACCAAAAAACACCTTTTTCCAACTTTCTGGAATATTCTGCTATAGCATCAACTCCTTTGACTCTCCACGTTCAACTAACTACACTCCTATGATCTTTTTGCATCTTACATAAGCTATAGCATTAAAATAATTTATACTACCCATTATGTTATAGTTTAAATGTTTCCATCATTAGACAAGCATCTGAAAGCCAGGGTATTGTAAAATGATTCAAGGGAGTTCTGTCTCCCAAAACTTGGTGGTTATTTTCAGTGTCCATTTGCCCATTAAAGTTCTAAGTGATGAGGTTAAAATGAATTATAATTCAGCCATCAAGCTAAAGTCTTCTGAGACTAGAGTTAGTTAATAACTCTCTTTCAAAGAGCAGAGCAGTGCAAGGATATTACTGGACTCTCCACCTTCCCTCTTTTGGGAAATCAGGTTTATAAACTCCTTGGGAAGGACCAACACTTCCAGCAGGGGATTCTGGGTCCTGAGGCTGACATGCGTCAGCCCAAAATCCTTCTTAACCAACAAAGACCAGACAATGGGTCCATTCTGAGTAAACCCATGGGGACAGGTCGAGAACTTCCTGGGAGTCCCACTCATCCTGGGGTGGGAAACATCTCCAAGCTATTTCAGTCAATGCGCATTGCTTGAAAATCTTTTATTTCACCAGAAAGAGACCATTTTAGCATCCATCACACTAATTAAAAGTCACAGATTTCATGAATAAAAAATCTCTTTTTATAACCACAATACTAATTAAATCAGTTGCTAATTAACATACTGACAGCAAGAAAGACTTTTGGCAGCAACTTTGGAAAGGGACCTTTCTGATAAAATGTTATTGAGTGTGTAAGACTTTGCCTTTTAGTGGCATTTCATTTCAACCTTCTTAATTAGAACATAACCAGTGGGTATGTGGCTATCAAATTATGCTGAAGTGGCCTGAATTATAGACTTCATGAATAACAGACCTCATAATTTAGGAACTGAATCTTCTTTATACATTGTTTTTGTAATGTCCATTCACAATAAGTTAGCTGAGTGGAAACATTTTTTTAAATTTTCCTTATTAGCACAGTTGCTAGTATCTTGAAAGATTTGCCTTATTTATTGAGGATGTACTTGATGCTTGGCATAGGCTAGAAATATGTGAAATACCTGAAACTGAAGTAGTATAAACAGAATGGAGGTGTAAGTTCTTTGCTTTGTCTTCCTCCATCTTCCCTCCTTCTCTCCTTCCTTGATACTTGCTCCGGATGAATACTTGGTGAAGATCTCCCATGCGCCTCATTCCTTGAATTTAAGCTTCAGAGTTAAATGATCTGTTCCAAAGCAGGAGTTGAAGCCCAGCAAAACATCTACCCCATCAAACTTTCAAAGCAGTGCTGGGAAATAAAAGGGCAGTTAAGTGCAAATGGATTCCTAATAGAGCTGCACATTATCAAAGTAACTTGGGGAACTGACTTTTGAAAGCAAGCTCGATTTGTGTTGATATAACTAGAACCTCTGTGCGTTTCTTGTGCAGTGATTCCTTTCTTAAAAGGGTGCTTTCAGTAGTGCCAGCAGAAACTACTTTTTTTTTCTTTTTAAAAAAAATCTCCATTTCAGATTTAGCATTAGCGTTTTCTCACACTGGGGTACATAGAAGCACTTTTCATACTGAGTGGCATCATGTGTTTCCAGAGACCTCATCAAAGCAGAATGTCATGTTCTCACAGATGCCGAAATCAACAGCATTGGATAGACAGTGCACCTGGAGATTCATCTTGTTATTTAAAAGGAAGCCCTAACATTTCCAGTTGAAAGAAGAAAAACTGACTCTGGTTTGGTGACAATGACCTCTTCCTTTCCACGTGCCTGAGCAGTATTGGGTTTGCTCAGTTACTAAAATGAATGAAGAGACTTCGTCAAGACTACATGACAACTCTTTTGGTCTTTTACAGAGAAACCTTTGTTTCCTCTTTGCTCGGGCTCCTCAGTACATGGTTACTTGGGGTCCCTTTTTTATTTTTTCAGGGCTAAGTCTAGAATACAGATATAGGAATCTAGCAGACACTTTATTCAAGCTACACTCTCTTGTCTTTTCTGCCACTTTATTTTTGGAAAAGATTTTTAAGTTCAATGTGAAATACTACACAGTTTTTCATAGCTGGAACTTTTTAGCTATGAGAGAGGTCATAGAAATCACATAGTTTTATCTCTTACTTTGATTATCAGTGCTCATACGTGAAGTGGCTTGTTCAACACCATGCAGCTAATGAGGAATTACACAAACAGCTAACACATAGGGAGCACTCAGTATGTATCAGACATTGTGATGAGAACTTTCTGCACACTAAGTGATTTAGCCTTCAAAGCCACGTTGTAAGCTGGGCTCTCTTGCTGTCTCAATTTAAAGGTGAGAGCACTGAGACCCAGAGAGATCAAGGCATTAACCTCTGAGTTCACAACAAGGAAATGGGCTCCCTGGCTGAATGGCTCTAGGTGTGGGTATAGCGTGGGAGTGGCCCTCCTCACCAGTACTGTAATAGCTTTTTGCCTTCCCCGAAAGAGCATAACACCAGCTACCATGCATCTCTGTATGGTGACATTAATAGAGAGACAGAAGTTTAAGAGCATTTGCTATTTTCATTCTGTGACTTTATCCTTGTTTCCCCAAAGGAATTTTGTGAACAGGATAGTTATGACTAACAATCTGTGACACTGAAGGTCAGCAAAGGATGAAGGGACAAGCTCGTTTAATTCCTAAACCCTTTGGCTTTGTGAGGCTCCTTTTATATTTATAACGACAGATCTTCTCAGATCAAAAGTAAAGCCATATGGGGATCATACTATAGCTTTAGGTCAAAATCATTTTTGATACACAGATTTAAATTCATATAGTGCCATTTTAACACAACGTATAACCGACATAGAAAATATGTACTGTGACTGAGACATAGTTTTTCCTTTCAGGTTTGGCAACCAAGGTAAAGGCATGAAACAGCTATTCAGTGGTATATTTGAAGAGAAAAGCATAAGCATTTATTTATTTTTATTTGAAACTCATAGTTTTAAAGAGGTCTGACTATTCCTAGAGACATCCTTAGCATAATAATGAAAACTCCTGGTCAGTTCTGGTAACTTTGCTTGTAAAGTGGGAGTGATTTGAAAAGCTATTCTCTGTAATGTTGTGAGCTCAGATTCTGCCTAGCCTTTGTTTCCATTTATTTTCATATTTCCATCTTTGAATTTAGGTAGCTCTAGACTCCTTTATTTTACTCTTTCTTTGATGCTTTGAATCAGCAGCAACCTATTTTTTCCTGTCAACTCTCTTTTGGATAATGGCCTGTGCCCCCTGTCTAATATAGTCTCCCTAAAAAGGAAAGGCTGCTGTGGGTGTGCAGTGACTTGTTAGAGAGAGAACAAGACAGACATGAACAGCGATTCTCTGTGGGCCCCTGAGTATTGCTTTTTGCTCTGCTGCTAACCAGCTTTTAGACCGTAAGGAAGCCAGGTCATTTTTCTGGTCTGTATATATCACCAGATATCTCATTTGGAAAGGTTTAGACTCTAGCTGGAGCAGGAGACTGATTGCTTCCCCGGGCAGTTCTTTCTGTGTAGAAAACAAGTCTATTAGGACATTCTATCTTCCAATAAAAGAAAGGCTGTCTCATTGAATCTTCTGCTTGCTGGCCCTTCTAATCTTTTGAAGCAATGGGGAACAGTCGAGGTGTCCTCCCAAGGTTTGAAATCAGTTTTCAGTTTTCTGAGTGTCTTTCTTTCTTTTCTTTCTTTCTTTCTTTCTTTCTTTCTTTCTTTCTTTCTTTCTTTCTTTCTTTCTTTCTTTCTTTCTTTCTTTCTTTCTTTCTTTCTTTTTC
>PVKA01046281.1:0-15031 GCA_004027165.1 Ctenomys sociabilis
TGGATGGATGGATGGATGGATGGATGGATGGATGGATGGATGGGTGGGTGGATGGGTGGATGGATGGATAGATGGGAGAATGGTTGGCAAGAGAATGGATAGATGGGGGAATGAATGGATGATTGTGTTGCTGAGTAGATTGGGGGAAAAGATGGATGGATGGGTGAGTACACCAGTGTTGGTAGAGAAATGGATGAGTAGAAGGATGGATGTATGACTGGATAGATGTGGGTAGGTAGACGAAGGTGGGAAGAGGAAGGATGGGTGGAGGGAGGGAAGACAGGGAGATGAAAGGATAAATGAATGGCGATTTGGAAGAAAATCGCCTCCACCCACACAAGGCGCTTTGAGAGCTCATTCTGCTAGGAGGACGTACCAGACAAACCTGAGGGAGGCCTTACTCTAGAAGGTAGAACCAGCATGGCAGGAGAGTTTCTTTAGGTCCCATGAGAGAATGGGCGCTTTGAACAGCAGGGCGGCTCCTGTCCCCTGGATGTCCCAGCTGTAGCTGGGCGGCTGTGTCTCAGCTGCTGTGAGCTCCTGTGGCAGCTGGGTGTCTGTGACGGTAGCTGGTAACGGCATGGAAGGAGAGTGGGGTCTCCAAGTTTCCCCAGAGCCACAGCCTTCACAGACACCCAGCTTGTTTTTGTCTATGAAGCTCCTTCTTGGCTCAGGGTTTGACAGCAGGCAGCTGCTCATCTGTGCCGTGGGAGCCAGGCTGGAATCTGAGAAGGAATTCCCATCCCGCACCGGCCAAAGCGCAGGCTGAGGAAACAGCAAGGCCTTCGGTACCCGTGGCAGGTGCCATGCTCTCTGCGCCTGGCCTGTCCTCCAGTGAAGGGGAACCTGGGGCCAGTGGGCAGGACAGCTGCGCTGGGTGCTTGGGGTGCTGCCGGCTGTGGGGGCAGGCCCACCTGCCCTTCGGGGGACTTTCTGGCGGTGTGCATGGGAAAAAGGAGGGCGACCCTGATCTGTGAGTCACTGTCCCCACAGGCTCTGCCTGGGAAGCCCCAGCTGCCTGCCCTGGATTGGACCTGAGAGCAGCTGTTGGGGTGAAAAACCCAGACCACCCTCCTCAGCTGTCCGGGGACCTGACCCTTCCACCTGCCCTGTCGTCATTTGAGGACCTGACCACAGAGCTTCTGCCCTGCTCTGCCTCTCCTCAACCTTTGACTTCTGTCTGTGCCTCAGTTTTTTCACACATAAAGGGAAGCCAGCTACCCCTTCTGCTAAGGCCACTGGGATAATTGGAGGGTTAGCTCTGGACCTGCACTGATCTTACCCCATGCCCAGCATGCCCCAGCCCGGCAGTAGGTAGAGGAAAACAAAGGGCAGAGAGGGCCTGGCCACAGCCCATGTCACCAAGAAGAGGGGCCTGGCCAGGCTGGACACTGTCTTGTGAGCCACATGGAAGCCATGGGCCTGGAGTCACCTGGACTTGGCTTTTGTCATCACCCTAGCGGGAACAGGCAGGCAGGGCAGCCCTTTCCCTCTCCCAGCTTCTCGGTGGGCTGGGCTGTGGCCCAGGGCAGGCCGGTGTTGGGTTTAGGCCTCTGGGGAGATGGGGAGGATGTGGCCCGCCCTCTGCCCCCGCCTCTCCTCTCCTTCCTCCCGCCCTCCTGAGGTCTCCTCTCCAGCCCACAGCCTCTCGCTCTGCACTCTCCAGTGTGGGCAGTCGCCCCCCACCGTCCCGCCCCAGTGACTCAAGCTCCCCTGGCCCTCAGCCACCACAATCTCCTGGCCTGAGGCAGCAGAGTGTGCAGAAGCCCGGGTCTGAGTGTGAGAGCCACTGGCTGGGAGGGTCCGGCGCTGCCACCACGCCACCCGGAGATAGACCTAGCAGCTGGGGACGCCCTGGGACCTACTGTGGCCGGAAGGCAGCCAGAGCCCCTGGCACCTCTGTCTCCCCGGCCTTGGGCTTTTCCTTTCTCTGTCCCACCATGAAGAAGGAGGTGACCTGAGAGCCCTGAGAAGAGACCCAGCCCCTGACCCCCGGGAGGACAGCCAGGGTGGTGGCTGTGGCCACTGAGCCCCATGTTCTGCATCTGCCGGGTATGAAAGGTGGTAGCAGTGCCGTGTGGGGCCTGATGTGGAAGTACTGCATCTCCGTGAGGACTCTCAGGTACCGGGGCAGGAGCCCGGGGAAGGGAGGTGGCTATGCCCACCATCACCAGCCTCGGGGCAGGCTACAGGGTGGTACAAGGCCCGGGAGGGCACAGGGGAGGCATGCAGGAAAGGCTGCACCTGGCTCCTGCAGAGAAACCTGGCAGTGCTGAACTACCTGCCCACTGGGGAGGGAATGGTCTGCCTGGGTAGAGTGTGCTCAGGGCCCTGGAATTTGTTCCATGACTCGCTGGCACTGGGCTCTACTGTGTGACTGCAGCTCTGACCCAGACCTCTCTGTGCCTGGGAGGCTTCAGTTAAGTGTAGCTCGTGTTCATTCCTGAGTGCTGTGTAGTGACCACTTCACGTGACATTTGTAGCTCCGGGGCTGGGGATCCAGCAGGTGCTGAGGCAGAGCATGGCTGTGGCATGGCTAGACTCGTGAAGGGGTGATTTCCTCTCTGTATGCTTTTAGGATTAATATGAAGATTAAATGAAGTAATACACACAGAGCAGGGCCTGGCTGGCCCCTGGTGTCCAAGAACTGCAGGGCCTGCGATGCTATTGTTGTTGCTACCGTTACCAAACCTTCTCTGTGCATCCTGGGGGGCGGGGGGCTGGACAGGTGCGCCTGGCTGGGGGACTGCAGAGCAGGAGGCCAGCCTCACAGGGGATGCACCTGGGCTGTCCAGCCTCTGCAGCTGCCAGACTGTACGGCCAGGGCACAGAAAGCGGGTGACTTGTGCAAGGCTCGGGGGTCTGCTCTGAAACCGTGGTGGCAGGGATCTTAATTTGCATACTAGGGGACACCTAGTAGCCACCATCTACTTGGAGTGTGTCTTTGTGTTTTAGACAGCACTGAAAGGCAGAGATTCTATTTAAAGGAGTTTAACAATTATGACTTCCTTCCTGCCTCCTTGATTTGCCCTTCCTTCCTTTCTCCTCTCCTTCTTTCTCTTCTTTCTTTCTTTTCTTTCTTTCTTTCTTCCTTCTTCCTTCCTTCCTTTTTCCTTTTTCTTTCCCAAAATATTTGTGGCCACATATAGGAAACACCTATGATAAAATAATTTAGAAAAAAACATCAGGATCAGGAAAAGCACAATGCAGTATAGGATGACAGGGACCCAGGGCAAACCATCATTATCATTGAGGTAGAACAGAACCAAGAAACCCAGAATCCTGAGATCCTTTTATTGAGGTGAAAATCGCCCAGTTTCCTAGCAGCTACAGAGGAATTGGAGATGTAGCCACACAGGTCTCTGCTGTTAGATGAGAATATGCAGGGCCTGGGAGCTGAGAAGATTTGGGGGAACCGGGCAGACATGAGGGCAAAGTGTACTATTAGCAGACCTCTGGAATAAGTCAGTGGCTGAACCTCCAGGCAGTAGGAGGGAGGAACCCCCTGAGGTGGGAAGTTGAACCTGCCTGACCCTCGTGGAATTTTCCTGCCTCCCATTCCATCCTGAGGTTTCCACAGGAGAAACCTCAGGGGCTGTCGACAGGATGCAGCCTCTGGGGCTGACAGACTGTATCTCTGTGCTTCAGTTTTCTCATTCATGAAATGGAATGAGGTGGAGCTTCTGTGGGCCACTGAGAGGCCTCAATGTCTGTGAGGAGAGAGCAGCTGGGTGGGTGTGGTTGTAGAAATTCACAAGGGGTTTGCCCCAGCTCCACCCAGGGAATCTGGTTGCCTTGTCCACCCAGCCAGGGAGGACAGGCCCTGGTGAGCTCCCAGACTGACACTCTTTTGTTGTTCTCCCGAAACAACTGAGGCTGCCCAAAGAGCAAGCTATACCCCTGCTGGCCCGCAGCAGTGAGATCTTAGCCCCTGGGAGACCTGAGTCAGCCCTTCTGCAGCCTGAGGAGAGGCTGGCGGCCACCACAGGGACAAATAGGAGGGTTGCGATCGGACAGCACATACTTTTCCACTTGCGTGTTGAAATTCCCTCCACATGCGCTAGTCGCTTCTGGCTGGGCCCTGCTCACATCTGGAAAAGCGTGAGGTGTGTGTGGAAGGGCTTCTGGCCAGCCAGCCCTGGGGAACTGGCTAGGGACTTGAAGCTCCACCTCGGAAGCCAGGAGGGGAATCTCTGGAACCATAGCCAGCCTAGGTTTCCAACGAGCTGTTCTGGGTGGAAGCCTGGGGGCAGGACAGCTGGGGAGCTGTCATGCTGGGGTGCAATTCCAGCCACGCTCTATGGTAAGAAGCACTGTTCCCTGCCAGCCCTGGGTCTCTCTGGGAAGCAGGGTGGGGTCAAGTGGCAGGTTTGATGGCAAAGTTGTCAGTCACCAGCCTAGAGTGCCACTGTCACCCCACCTATGTCCCCTGCCTTTCCTCCAAGCCTCTGTAGGACAGGAGTAGGACAGAAAATGAGTGGAAAGAACACAGGCTTGGGCCAGTGCCCTTAGATGAGACCCAGTCTGGCCCCCTTTCCTATGAAAGTGACTTGAAGAGCCATTGAGAAGGTGCGGTACCAGCTGCTTCCCCTGGCCAGGATGGACACACTCAGGACCAGGAACCCCATCACCTGTAAAGAGCTGGCTGTGTCCCTTGAGCAAGCTCCTTCCTTCCACTGTCTTCCCCTGAGCACTCACTGGGGTCTGTGTCCCTAGCAGGCCTTGCTTCATGGCCTGCCCAGTCCCCCTACCCATCTCCAGCCTCTCTCAGTTAGGCAGGAGAATCACACCCACATCTGATGTTATTTTGGGCAAGAAAGATGGTTTTGTATCCTGAGAGCTAATGTTTTTTTGGCCTTCTATCAGGCCGAGGCAGTCATGGACACACAGGGCTGGGGTACTGGGCCACTCAGGCCTGCCCCTCACTCCTCCCCCACTACAGCTGCATCTGGCCAGAGGGCTGGGGAGCAGCTGGCATTCGCGCTCAGGGATCTTCCATGGGGCGTCTTGGACAGCGAGCCATCTGGTACCCCAGGGCAGGGCCAGGGAGCTCCCCTCCTCCAACCTGTGCTGTGTGCCCGTGGCAAAGTCCCCTTGGAGCAGGTTGTGCTTCCTTGCTGTATCCCTTCCTCACTAACGCAGGCTGGGCCCCCAGGTCCTCTGACCCCCTTGGCTGTGACCCCTCA
The DNA here is from genome assembly GCA_004027165.1 of Ctenomys sociabilis. NCBI lineage: Eukaryota > Metazoa > Chordata > Mammalia > Rodentia > Ctenomyidae > Ctenomys > Ctenomys sociabilis. The sequence continues at coordinate 5,187 of PVKA01046281.1, forward strand.
GGGCAGCCTGAGGCCATGGATGGTGTCACCAGACCCACCCACCCAGCTGTCTTCTGGGGTGTGGCCTAGGCTGCCTTATTCTTTTTAATTGGGGCTCAGAGCATAGTCTGAGATGAACAGGGGACCACGAGGGTTGAGAAGGGCAGGACAGGGTGCTGTGGAGCAGTGGAGAAGGCCATGCCCATCCAAAGATGGATGGGTGAACATATATTGGGTGACACCATACACAGGAACATCATTTGGTGACCCAGAGTACCATGTGGGTGACCTGAACACATTCTACCCAGAGAAGGAGCCAGTCAGAAAGGACCTGATATCTGACTCAGTGTACAGGAAGTGCCCCACACTGGCAAATCTCTAGCTGTGGTCTTTAGACGGGACATGGGCCTGCCAGGGGGAATAGGTGAGGGCCGCCCAGGAGACAGGAGCTGTGTCCCCAGAGCCCTTGCCCAGTCCAAAGGGGACAGGGCTGGCCCCTGCCCCACCCCTGCCACCCTAGTCCTATTTAGGCTCAAGCTGTTTTCAAAGTAAGTAGGGTGCCCTCTCTTCAGAGCGGCCTCTCATGTCACTTTGTCCTGTCAGCTCCAGCTGGCTGCACCCTTGAGGTGTCCAGAGACCCAGCCCGGGCCTGGCACTCTGGATAAAGCAGCTTCTCCCGAAACTCAAGTGGCCTCGAAATGCGATCAGTCACGAGAGACTGGCAGGGAGGCCACTGTATTATTTATGGTCTGGCCCTGTCCAGGGAGGCCATGGGGACTGGCAGTGCCCAGAGGCCGGTGGAGAGCAAGCAGTGATCAGGCAGTCGAGGGGCCCTGGGGTGACTGGCACCCTGTCCCTGGGGTGTGGTTTCCTGGACACTGGCAGAGCAGAGCGGAAGTCAGACGTCAGGACCTGGGGGGGGCAGGGCCCACTGTTCCTCATCCCCTGGGGCCACAGAGGTATCCAGGCCTGGGGCTCCAGGGACCAGTGCCACCTCCTTGACACAGTGAGTAGCACCTGGGCCAGGCTGCCTGGAGACCTGGGGGGATGGGGGCAGCCTGTGGGGTAAGGCATAGGGGGTGGGGGTGTCCACTGTTCCTTACAGTGGCTTTGGGGAACCTGTTCCTCCCCTAGAAAGCATTTGGGACTGTGCTGGCTCTGGAGGTAGTGGTTTCCCACAGTGGCTATAAGGGGAAAGTTGGTTAGCTCCCCTGAACATAGCGTCCACCCCAGGCTCTTGGGGGTGGTGTCCCAGCACCCTAGCCCACAGACTGCCAGAGGGTTGATACTGGTTCTTCTCCTGGGCCTTCATAAGCAGCCTGGGAAAGGAGCTCTTAGAACACACATCACATAGCCAAAAATACTGAGGCCCGTTGAGGACACAGCTGTCCAGAGCTCCAGAAACAGTGCAGCTTCTTACCTGGAGGGGATGTTACGTGTTCTGGAGGCTACTATGGTACCAGAGGCTGGCGAGGTTCTGGGCTCCCTGCCCCCACTCCCTTGCCTCTCCCCGCCCCCCACCCTGTGAGGCCCACCTGACACTGACAGCTTCTGCTTCCTCTATTTCCTTCTAAAATGATCCACAGTGGAACCTGAACACCTGCAGACCCTGGGGCAAAGAGGGGCCTGGGGTGTGGTCTCCACTGGCACTGTACCCTGAGAAATCCCCTTTAGTGGGAAAAAGGAGTTATCCACGTGCACAGGGATATTCCCTGCTTCTCTTTCATGTAAGCCCCGTGTAACTCTGAAAGAAAGGCTCTCCCCCCTTAAGTGACTTGAAAGCCTGGGCTGGGGATGCTGGGGCGTCTGCCCAGCCTCCTATGGAGCTTGGCCCAGAGGCTGAGCAGCCTTCTTTCTGGGGCACAGCAGGCAGGAGCAGGATTCTGGGGGGGGATCTAATGGTGACAGGAGCCAGGACAGCTGCATCCTGGACCCGCATGCTGGGCACCAGCTCTTCCCCCTGAGGCCTCCTGTAACCTTGCCTGAGATGGCAGAGAGTTAGGGAGCTTTTAGCACCCTATGGCTATGACTTCATGCACATCATTTAGTCATTCAGTTACTTCACAAGCTGCGTGCGAAGCACTGCCTTGTGTCTAGGGACTTGGAAGGGGTAAACCAGACCAAGCATCATCACTGCTCTGTGCTGGATCAAACAACATAAAACTAGACTAAGACATGCATGTGCAGTACATCAGGGTGATGTGTCCGATGGAGACAGGTGGCAGGGAGGGTAAATGATGGGTAGGCCTCAGTTTTCGTTTGTTTGTTTTTGTTTTTTGAGACAGAGTTTTGCTATGTAGCCCAGGCTGGCCTTGAACTTTCAGGGATCCGCCTGCCTCAGCCTCCTAAGTGCTAGGATTACAAATCTGAGTCTCAGCTCTGCTCTATAGCTACATGCATGACCTTGTGACAAGCCATCTCATCTGTTTTTTAATTGCCTGTGACAGAAAGCAAACAGGCTTGTGCAGAAAAGAGGCTCCGCCAGTCCGCCTGGGCTCTTTAGTTGCCACCTTCCATCAGGCCTGCGCAGGGCAGTGGGCAGCAGAGTCAGACTGCAGGGAACGGCGATGAGCAATTGCTGGCCTGAGGATCTTCCGGTGGCCTGGGGAGGGTGGGAGGAGAATACTGGAAGTCATCACCCTGGGGGCAGGCAGTGCTGAGGAGGGTGCAAGCTCCCAGGCTCCTGGAAGCCAGAGGAGGACCCGCAGAGTTCTCACTCGCAGGGGTGCTCAGGAGGGAGGCTTCCTGGAGGAGGTGGTCTCTGAGCTGGACTTGGCCCGCTTGGGGGCTGGAGTGTGGGGAAGGCTCAGCACTGCATCAGCCTGGACTTTCTCCGGAGGTCGGCCGCTGCAGGGGTAGAAGGCACTCTCAGGAAGCACCTTCATGTGTGGTCTGATCAACCTGCTCTGCAGAGAATGAGCGTGGTTTCCGGGTCAGGAGCTGTAGCTGGTCAGATCCCCTGTCTCTATACACCCATTGCACATGTGCGTCTGCACACTTAGAATTTGGGACTTGATTACCAGGTCCTGGGTGCCCCCATGCTAATGCTGGGTCTGTGGAGAGGTCACTGCAAAAGCGTGAGTGTTGAGGCAAACACCTTCCCAGCAGAGCGATCATCACTTGGGTCCCAGGGCAGCGGAAGCAGCTTCAGGCACTCTGAAATCTGGGGCCACTCAGAGGGGCCCTGTCACAGCCACGCTCCCCTAGACAGGCAGGGACAGCCACCTGTCCCAGTACACTCCCAGCACCTCCATGACACCCACTTCCCAGATGAGCCAGCAGGAAGGGGGTAGCACCCACTTCCTCATTCAGAGCTATGACCCTGTGGGCATCTGCTCTTACCTCTTAGAGTCTCAGTTTCCTCAGAAAGTGAGGATAGCAGCCAGGTGTAATGGCACACACCTGTAACCCCAGCACTCGGAAGGCTGAAGCAGGAGGATCGCCACGAGTTTGAAGCTGGGCTGCGTAGTGAGCTCAAGGCCAACCTGCCTGAACTGCATAGCAAGACCCTGTCTCGAAAAACAAAAAGCCCAAGCAAAATAAGTAAATAACAAATAAAAGAAACATCCCTTTCTCAATTTGGTCTTAAAATTCTCAGTTTGATCTTAAAAATCTCTAAAAACTGGTCCTGTTCGTTGGTGTGGACTTGAACCAAGTGAGAAATTTGGTCCAACTCTAAGCCCCTCCCCACAGGGCAGGCCCAGGGGTTGGGAAATGCAGGTGTAGTTCTGAAAAACGGAAGTTTGTGAAACCCTGGGTTGCTACAGATGTTCATTTCTTAGATGACTCAGTGAGACCCAGCATGGGAAAGGAAAGAGACTTGTGTATTTCACCCAGGGCTGTAAGCAAAGTGATTGGTACAGAGCCAGGGGGAGTCACAGAGAGGAACTTGTGTGTGTGTGTGTGTGTGTGTGTGTGTGTGTGTGTGTGTGTGTGTGTGAGAGAGAGAGAGAGAGAGAGAGAGAGAGAGAGAGAGAGAGAGAGAGAGAGAGAGAGGGAGACCAGGTCTTGTACCCTAGGCTGGCCTTAACTCCTCCTGCCTCAACCTCTTGGGTACTAGGATGACAAGCGTGTGCCACTGTGCTTGGTAGGAGGTAGTGCATTTGGGTTACAGCACCTGGGGCAGTGTCTGGGGAATTTCTAGGGGAAGTGGCGAAAGGGTGGTGACTCCCCCAGCTGGTCTAAAGCCCAGGATGGGGGATGGGAAGCCCCTGTGCTCACTTCCTCTTCTGGCTTTCTGGCTGAAAGACTTGCCAGGTGACCAGTGTCCCACCTTCCAGATGACATCACACATCAGAAGCCACCCTGCCCACATTCTCAGGGCACAAATGGGAAACCAAGGTTGGAGACCCAATATGCCTTAAGCTGTCACTACAGAGGGAGGTCTGGGGGCCTGGGGACCACTCTTACGCTGAGCTGTGTGTTACCAGAGGTCCTAGGGACAGGTCCCAGGCATCTACAGTTGTCACTGAGCAGGCAAATGTAAAGGGCTAGTAGCAGAGCCTAGGGACTGGCATCGTGAACATTGTGAGGATTCCTTTTTTGTCTCTGTTTTTTGGAACAGTCTTGATATGTAGCCCAGGCTGGCCTCAAACTTGGTGGTTCTCCCTCCTGAGTGCAGAGATTCCAGGTGTGGACCACCACGCTCGCATTCAGATTCCTTCTTTGTGGCGGTGGACTCAGAATCAGTGGGGCATCTAGGAGTCCCTTCTCCTGCCCCAGGAGCAAGGTCATGTGAGAACCCCCACTGCTGCTTCCCACAGCTGCTGTCTGTGGAGCACAGCATTGCAACATGGTACCCCGCCTCCGGACTGGCATTTGGGGCTTGGGGAGAAGGAAATCACAAGGGAACAAGCCACAGCACAAGGCCCTTCCAGCGTGGCAGCGAGGCGAGCACCACAGGTAGCTGTGGTGCAATGACTTGTGGATGGCCGGCAAGGTTTCTCAGAGGAAGGGACTGCAGGCTAAGGAAGAGGTGGTGGAGGGAGGAGCAATGTGGACAGAAGCCCTAGGGATTCTGGCTCAAAGATCAGGTCCCCTGCTGGACGGCAGCCACCTCCTGTGGATATTGGCTGGCCCAGCTCACCAGGCCACTTCTGTGCCCAGCACTATGCACAAGGGAGATGCCCTGCTCAGTGCAGAGCACCAGTCAAGGGTGACGGGCTGGCAGCGGCAGAGGGACACAGCCAGCAGCCCAGCACTGGACCTTGCTCCTTGCTGGGGCTGCGTCCTCCACAGACACCAGGGCAGCTGTGATCTGTGGGGCAGTCATGGGCATGGCCACATCCTGAAGGACTTCTCCAGGCCTGGGGTCTTCTGGCTGGGCTGAAACCTGGTATCAAAAGTCTCTGGTGAGCCGGGCATGGTGGTGCATACCTGTAGTCCCAGCACTTGGGAGGCTGAGGCAGGAGGATTGTTGTGAGTTCGAGACCAGCCGGAGCTACAAAGTGAGTTTGAGGCCAGTCTGAACTGCACAGTAAGACCCTGTCTCAAAAAAAAGACAAAAAAATAAAAAAGTCTCTGGTGGGGAATTCCAGGGTGGGGATTGGGAGTGAGCCACCAGTGTCTGTGTCCAAAAAGGAAGAAAAAAAACCCATCTTGGGCTGAAATCCTAAAGGTGTTTGTCCCTAAATGTGTCTCGTTTCCTGCTTAGACCCTGTTGCTGTCAGCTGAGGCTAGCTGCAAAGGGTGGGCACTGATGTCCCTCACCACAGAGTGTTCCGTTTTTTTTCCGTCCTTTTTTCTTTTTCCCAGCGCTGGGGGTGGAACCCAGGACCTCTGCACTAAGCTACATCCACCGCCCTTTTTATTTTTTAAGACAGAGCCTCACAAAGTTGCTAAGTTGCCCAGGCTAGGACAGAGCTTGGGATCTTCCTGCCTCAGCCTGCCATAGTGCTGGAATGACAGAAGAGCGCCACCGTACCAACTGGGGTAGGCGGCAGTTTTCTACTTGCATAGGCAAGGACGATGGGGTTCAGTAGCCTGGTCAGGAGTCCTAGGAAGGCCAGAAGCAGGATTGTGGGCCAGAGTTCACTTGGGTGTCCCTACCCTGGTGCCAGCATGCAAAGGTCACAGGGCTCATGGGGACCAATGCTGGAAAGGGCTGGTGTCTCTGTTCACCCAAAGTTGACTTTATGGGAAAGTCAGAGCTGCAAGAACTTGGTAAAGTCACCATGAGCCATGTTCCCACAGGACAGGATGCTGTGTTCTGGGTGGAGGAGGGCCAGGAGAGTCACTGGTGACAAATTGAACATGTAGGGGCTCCAGGTCCAAGGGCAGGGGGAGGGCATTGGGGACTGGACCTGTACTATCTCTAGTGTGGACACAGGTTCTCCATGAATTTGTTGTAATTGTCATTTTCTGGGTTGTTGGGACTGAAGCCCAGGCCCAGGCCCTTTGCCTACACCCCCGCCTATTTACTCTTCCCTCTCTCTTCCTGAGTCATGTTCTCACTATGTGTATGTAGCCCAGGCTGGCCTTGAACTCACGATCCTCCTGCTTCAGCCTCCTCAGTGCATTAACATATTTAAAAAAAACAAAACAAAACAGGGCTTCACTCTGTTCTGCAGGCTGGCCTCAAGCTCCGGAGCTCAAATGACCCTCTGGAAGGTGCCACCATACCTGGCTTAACACAGGATGTTTTGTATCAGGGACCAAATGTATGTTAACCCCAGTATGTATGTGAGGACTGTCCCAACCCTGACCTCACTGGATTCCTAGATGGAATCCTGTCTGTTGGGAATAAGTCCTCTATTGCAGCTGGGCAAACTGAGGCAGCTGGGTGATTTTTCCAACTTCTTTGCCTACCAGAAAAACAGCATCATATTGGGGGCCCAGGACTGAGGTTTTCCTAGAGGGGTGGAGGGCTGTCCCTTGCAGCGGGTGGGGTGAAGGATAGAGACCCCTGTGCTTCCCACCCCCATGGGGCCCAACCACACCCCCATCTTCCTCCTAGTGTTCCCAGTCCTGAGTCACCCGGGTCATCCAGACAGCAGTGGGACTGGTGTAACATGGAGGGGTGAACCCTGCCTGCCGGATGGGGGGCAGGAAAGGGCCCTCCAGAGGCTGACTGGACCAGCCAAGGAGGGTGGGCTTCGACCCACTACTCAGTTGCTTCCCTGTCCCACGGGAACCCAGGTTTTGTCATTCCCGCCATCGAGCCCCCTGGACAGCCCTGGAGCCTGCTCAGAGCCCAGCCTACAGGCCTCTTCCTTTGCTCGGCCTGGGTCTCTGCTAGGTTTCAAATTTGAAAGAGCCCAGATGTGGTGGTACACAGATGTAATCTTAGCACGTAGCACTCAGGAGGCTGAGGCAGAAGGTTTGCCATGAGTTCAAGGACCACAGATACCTGTAATAGGCCAGGAGCAGGTGGAAAATGTCCATTGGGCCAGAACTGAGGCATTGTTGGTTAACACCACAGAGGCAGGCACTGTCACTGTGGGTGGCTCTCCACAGAGGGGTGGGATGGTGGACAGTCCCAGGGGAAGTACCTGCTGCTTCCAGACTGCTGGGGTTGTGAGTGGGTGGCTTGGTGTCCCGATGTCCTAGTCCTAGAGTTTTGTTTCTGTTTTGCTATGTGGGGGACAGAAGATGGCAGCCCATGGGTGAAAGTGGGAGCTGCCAGGCCCCTGGAGGCCCTACCCAGGAGGGGTCAGCTGTCACTTGTCTGCATGCTACTGGGCAAGGACTCTTGTGGCTAAGGGGAGGGGACACAGCCCCAATTTGAGTGGGAAAGAGGTACAAGGTCTGCTCAGGACAGAGGAGGGAACCAAGAGGAGGAATCATGGCTTGTTTGCACCCCCTGGGACATGTCATCAGGACCTACCGGGCCCTGTGTCGCACTGCGTAGTTTCTAAAGTTGCTGCCGCCTGGTTGCACACAGCCCCTTGTTCTGTGGACACTGCCCTTGCTGAGAGGAGGGGTGGTCTTCAGGGGCCAGCTGGGGACTGAGGGACACTGAAGTGTCTGACCCCCTTCAGTGACCTATTACCGTTAAGCTTCTGTATGTTGGCTGCCTGAGAAAGCAGTTGCTAGTCCTGGGTGCCATTTAAATTTTAATGAGTTAATATGAGATAAAAATTAAAACTCGTTGCTTAGGGACCCACCCCCTGCACCTCCGACATCAGCGTTAGGGAAGATGTCTCTTGTCACTGGCAATCTTGACAAACGCCCCCCAAAGAAAACAGAGTTTAGTTTCCATGACTGCAGACCAAGAGGATGACAGCAGCCGCCAAGCGCCCGCTTCAGGGTGAGTTTGAAACTGACGCATTTATTCGTCTTGGCAGCCTCTGTTTGGGTTCGAAAGCAAGAATGTGTGAAATAGACTGTTGGTGGGGTCTAGCAGCAGTGTCGGACGTACATATGGGTTGTGAAAATCCCCTGAAATAACGCCGGGGCTCCCCGCCTGGGAATCTCCAGGCCCTCCCTGGGCTGGAGACCCAGAGAGGCTCCAGAAGGAGGGAGGCCGGGCTCCGCTCACTGCAGCCCCCGCCGGCCCGGCCACCGGCTTGCTCCCAGTGCTCTGGGCCGCTGCTCGGAGCCCCTCATCTTCCCCCTGCTCACTGGGGCTTTTATAGAGAACAGAGAGCCTCGCTTGCCAGGCTGGCCTTAAACTCACTATGGTCCACATGCTGGCTTCAAACTCGCAGTGATCCTCCTGCCTCAGCCTCCTAAGTGCTGGGATTACAGGTGTGTGCCATCACTCCAGGCTGTAGCTGTATTTAAATCACCCTGCGAAGAAACTTTCATGCTCATTTCACTCACTTCCTTGTTCCATCCCCAGTCCCCAACAATCACAAATCTTTTTGCCTCCATAATGTGCCCTTCTGAACAAAACTGCATAGTCTTTGTGTCTCCTTTTGTGTCTCACTTTCGCTTAACATGATGTTTGCAAGGTCCATCTATACTGTACCAGTGTCTGTGTGCATTCCTTTACATGGCTCTATAGCATTCCCTTGTGTGGACATGCTGTGTTTCATTCATCTAGTCACTATCAATGGGTATTGGGTGGTTTTCACTTTTAGGCTATAAACAAAACCACCCCAGATATCTACATACAAGGTATCACATGGACTTTGTTTTCAGTTCTCTTGAGTAATTATCTAGTTGTAGAGCTACTGTGTCATATGACTTTGTGAAACACACTGGTCCCCAAAGTAACCACCGCTTTTTAGATTCTCACACCAGCAGTGTCGAGGGTTCCTGGTCACCAAATCCTCACTAGCACTGGTTGTCGTTGTTCTTTTGAACTGGCCTCCCTAGCAGGTGTGGGGGGAGAGGGTGCGGGAGGGATTTCCTGGTGGCTTTGATTGGTATTTTCTTGATGATTAATGTTTTTAGTCCTACTCACATGTTCACTGGTCACTCATCTCTACGTGCGTGCGTGTGTGTGTGTGTGTGTGTGTGTGTGTGTGTGTGTACCTACGTGTGTGGCAGTGGGCATTGAACCCATCCATGGCCTTCACCCTGAGCTACATCCTCACCCCTTGTTCTGTTTCTAACTTTGAGATAGGGTCTTGTCCAGTTGCCCAGGCTGGGTTCCAGCTTGTGTTCCTCTCTCTCAGCCTCCGAGGGTGGTACCTCTACACGCCTGCACGCCACCACACCTGGCTTCATGTATCTCTTTCGGCAAAATGTTGATTCAAACCCCTTGCCCACTTGCAAGTTGCATTATCTCCTAGTACCTGAGTCAGGGTGTTCCTCTTTACTATGCCTTCTTGAAATTGAGCCACAAGTGTGTTTGCTATATTCTAAATCTAAGTTCCTTATATCAGTTATGTTATTGTCATGCACTCCCAATACATCATTATTTTCACTTTCTTGAAGTTATCTTTTGAAGAGCAAAGTTTTTGTTATACAGTCCAACT
>PVKA01046282.1:0-15031 GCA_004027165.1 Ctenomys sociabilis
AGGCGGGATGGAGCAGGACGGCGGAGTCGGCCGCGCTGTCTCTGGCCGGTCCCAGGGGCTGGGCGGTGATAGGCGGGATGGAGCAGGATGGCGGAGTCGGCCGCGCTGTCTCTGGCCAGTCTCTGGGGCTGGGCAGCGCAATTCAGTTTTATAGCTGAGTACAAACTTGTTGCTGAAAATTGTCCCTGTGGATTAGCAAGTTAGTATTGTAGATAGTCAGTGCTGTAGTTATTATAGAAAGTGGTAGAGGAAGAAGATTTCTTCAGGACGTGAGTGAAGATTACCCTTGGCAAATGTGAATACCCAAAATGTACCTCATAAAGTGTGAACCAATGCTCCATTCCCTACTAGGAATTTTAATTTCCTTAAAACTCATAGAGAATAATACTGGGTTTCACAAACACACTCCTTACATTTCTACTATAAATATTTACTTTAGCATGTTAGTAGGCAGCTGGGCATCTCTGCATCTTTGGCTGAAGGATAAGGAAACAATCTTTATGTTTACCCATTTGGTACAGTGAAAGGCAAGGCTTATCTATGTGTGCAGAAGGGTCAAACTGAGATTTTACCCACATTCACGCTCCATGTAACAAGTTTTGCGTATGCTTACCTGAGCATCACAGAGGGTACATCCACACCACTGTAGGACTTGTCTTTAAAATTTTCTTTCTTTTCGATTTTTCTCATAGAAGTAGCCAGTTTAGTACAATGACGCAAGAAAACTCAGATCTGCAAGTTTTGGAGGTCAAAAGTGAATTATCAGATTACTGTTTCATGGATAATGACGATGATCCACACGGGAAAATACATGTTTTCATAATGGAAGAGAGGCGTGGGTGGCTGATGATTGATGATGAAGACTTTGACACTGACCATGTGAGCCAAAGTTCCTGGGACAGTGAAATGGAACAAAAATCAACTGATTCAGATACAGGGAATAAAGACCTCTTCAATTCAGATCACAGAAAAAAACCTAGCAATATGAGTACATATTTGACTCGTCAAAATGTTGTAGAATGGTCACACAATCAAATGGAAACAATCCAATGTTAAAATTACATCAGAAAATGAGTTTTCACAGGGTGAAATGTATTGGACAGAAGGCCAGCGCTGCCAGTCTGTGTTAGAAACTGTAACAGACGAAAAGGTATGAAGTGTTGTGAAATGCAAAAAGAACCAAAAATACAAGTGAAATGTTCTGTGTGCACCAGTAGCCACATTTAAAAAATATATTTGTTATGACATTTCCCCAGGTGAACTGAAACCATTCAGAGGTCTGCTTACCTAGTAGGGATTTTTCATGGTGATTGCAGGAATGTAAAATACGTAAGGAAAAGCAATGGGTCAAGATATTGTGTAAACATTATGCCCTTTTGGATGCAAAGGCCTCTTATGCTTTCAGTTTAGAAATTTATCCTGGAACTCTATAATCAAGTCCTTATTCAAAAAGTAATAAGCTGAATAATACTGTGCTCCCATGGCTTTAAACAATGGGTTTACCAGTTTTAAGTTGGTGGTATATTTGCTAATAGAGCACAAGTTGACAAGTGTGGTAACTACACACAGGAACAAAGCAGAAATTCTAAATGAAAATTCGCAATTTCAAAATGGAAAACTATATAATACAATATTTGAATTTCAAAAAGACATATTTGCCTTATGTATTGCAAAGTAAAACAGATTGGTACTGCTGATGTCAACATTTCAATGTGATGGAAATATTGTTAGGGAAACACTGATAAAACAGAAGCCTAAGATGGAAACTTTCTATATCAAGACCAAAAGCGGAGTAGATGTTATTAATGAGCAATGGAGCAACTATGATGCCACTCAAAACACAAAGCATTGGCCAATGTTTTACTTAGTCCTAAACATGTGTGGCATAAATAGTTTGACAGTTTACAAAGGAGATAACAAGTGCAAATTACCATGGAGAAATTTTCACAGAAACCCGGAAGTGGAACTCACAAGAGATCATTACATACAGCAGAGGAAAAACAAAGTGTTTCATCCCAGAAACTGTGTCAGAAAAATTGTGAATCATACCAGGGAGCTGATAGGTAAACAGGCAAGCACAGCTCCTAGCAGGAAAATAAAAACAGATGCCAACCATGCCCTACAGGAAGGGGTAAGAACAAAACACACATGCTATCAGTGTAAGTGATCCTTGTGTGTAGAACATACAATTTTCATAGCGAAGACTGCCTTGGGTATGATGCTTGAAGCAAAGATTATTTTTGTTACAGATTTATATTGCTATTTTCATGGTAGCTCACATAGATTTTTATTTCTGATATCTCAGCTTTTGTAAGCAAATGAGCAGCTGATGTGAAAATGTGTATGATTATTCTAAATTTTCAATACATATTAAAATTCAATAGTTTATTTCATGGATACTTTATGTTCCTATTAACTACACAATGCATAATAATAAGAACCTCCTGACAAAGCAGCATGACCAGGAAGATATCCTATAATAAGGCCAGAAAACAAAATACATGCGTTGCCAGTGTAAGGAATACATGCATATCTAATGTGCTGGTGTCATGTATGAAGTCTGTCTTAGGTGTGATAATTAAAGATTATTTTTTCATAGAGCACTATTGGAATTTTTGTTTTAATTCATATGGCAATTAATTTCTATTGTTCTTTTCTTTCTTTCTTTCTTTTTTTTTTATTTGTGGAACCGGGGATTGAACTCAGGCCCTTGCGCTTGCCAGGGAAGTACTTATTCCACAGAGCCATCTCCTTGGCCCCTTCTGTTGTTCTTTTTCAGACTTTACACACTAAAAACCAGTTGATGTTGAAAATTTTGATGCTTTTTTATAGTCAATAAATATTAAAAATTCAATAATATGTTCTTGTAATTTTTTCTGTTAATCACTCATTGTTTAATATAATAAAGCTCAAATTAAAATTAATAATTCATCAATAGAACTATCCTGAAGAAGAAATGTTGGTTTTGAAACTGGATGGTTTGAAACATCCAGTTTCAAAGGATTTTATGACCAAAAAAATATGCTGTGCTTTTGCTGAGTAAGGACTTTGTTTCAAGGTCTCATTCATCCTAATGCTTGGGCACCTACCCAGAAAGCAGAAAGTTGTGAGTTCAGTTCCTGATATATATCTCCTAATGCTTACTGAAGAAGAGTTGGTCAGAAGACCTTTCTGGAAAGTTAATATATCTGCAGAAATTACTGAAAGGATGGTGTTGTTCAGTGCATGTCCTGAGCTGCTTGAAAAACTCTCATATCTAGTCAGAAGGTGAACTCTTTCACCTCATGGTGCTCAGAGAGGAAATTGGTATAGCTCAATAAAGATTTGGTGATGTCATGGATACTGGTTTAGGAGAACTCTATGGAGAACAAGGGGCTGGACCTTTTCATGCTCAGTAGGGGAGGGCTCCTTCCCATTGCCAAGTCCAGTGGGATGCTGTCCCAAATTTCCATGACTAGGTAGCTGAAAGTCCCAGATCAAGCTGCAACCTGCTCGGGCTCCGATGAAAGTTCTTGTGTGAGTTGCAGACTTCTCACTTTAATATAATGTGGCAGAAGGAGCAAGAAGAACTCCTTCTCTAAGCCCCAAGCATCCTCTGAAGCCCCCGCCTCCTGATGCTGCCACCTCAAGATGCTAGCATGTACACTTGGCGAACACAGACACTCAGACTACAGCTTCAGGTCATCTCTGTAGCTTTCTTCTCTCCTATTTCTGACATACTAATCCAGGCCCTTGTGGCCTTCCCAAACTTCAGGCTGTCTCTTCTCAACTCAGACAGGTCCCTACTCGTGCACTATGCTGGTAAGATTACAAAGCTCCTCTTGGTGGGTTTTTTTTTTTTTTCTTTTTCCTATTTGTGGTCTATAGTCTTACACAGACCTTTGTCCAAACCTTTGGTATGATTTAGCCAGTTTTCTCTCTCTCTCTCTCTCTCTCTCTCTCTCTCTCTCTCTCTCTCTCTCTCTGTGTTTTGTACTGGAATTGAATTCATGACCTTGTACTTGCTAAGCAGACTTCCTCAGCCCTATCCAGTTTTCTAGATTGTTAATGGCGGAGGGTGGAACTCAGTTCAGCCCTTGCATTTACGGTGACTTTGTTGTGCTTGAATGGGACAGCAGGTCTAAGGAGGTCACCTGGGATGGACAGAGGAAACAGGTGAATCTGATTGGCTATAGATATTGCCATCCAGTCAGACACAGCTTTTCCTGGTCCTCTGATAAATGACACTAAGAGCAGGTGACATCATCCGGTGTCACAGAAGAGTGGCTAAGGCTTAGGTAGTTGCTCCTCTACTGGCTTTGAAGCCTGTACCTCATCCTCCCTCTGGCTCTTCACATTCCTATAAATACCTCCTTTTTCTCCATGGTCAGCTGGACTCAGCCATTTGTATTTGGAAGACCCACTGTTTCGCTCTATTGCAAAGATCTGACAGAAAAAGAGGATATGGCTTTAGCAAATAAAAACAAGTTAAATTGAAGCAGCTGGCTCCAAGCAGCTCAAAGGCCTCACTTACACGCCACCTGTGTGCTGTAGCCTGATGCTGAGGACCAGAGCAAAGTAAGGGCATCGGTTATTCCAGGTCTTACCTTTTCCCATGTTCCATTGTAATGATTTTCTGTTTGAAATAAAATCTTCATCTCTTGTCTCATAATCATTATTGGATATTTCATTTTTTCAGTTTTTTGCCTTTTTTATGTATTTGGTACAAGGTGTCACCACATAGCTCGGACTCAGTGATCCTTCCCTTTTCATCCCCTCCAGCACTGGGATTACAGGCGTGCGTCACCACTGCTTGTCTTGGTGGCCAGCTCAGTGTGCCCGGGGGTGGGGCTGGCGCAGCATGTGGTGCCAGCGCTTCCCCAAGCAGGTGCTCAGCCTCTAAGCTATCTCACCAGCCCTCATTATTGGATATTTTAACAGCCTATGGCAACCCTGTATGAATCATATTTTCTGGACAAGTGTATAGGTTTGTCAACATTTCCATAGATAAGATTTTCTAGTTCAGGTATTAGCATGCGTTAAACTGACACATGAATTTCTTTCAAAAGAGGTTTAGACAAGGCATCTACCTTACTTAATTTTAGAACTTTTCCTTCTTTTACATTCAGAAATGAACTATGTGTTAATATGTTTGCAAACGATTCTATTGCATGATGACAGGACTCGATACACAGCAGACCCCAGTGACTTTTTTCTTTTTAGTTTTTTAAAATAAAAGTGCATCATTTTAAAGTGGTGTGGGGAATGGTGGCTTAAAGTGGGAAGCCTGTTGCACTCGAAGGTGAGTGCTACCTGAGCCAGCTGGGGGGTGGGGAAGCAACCCTAGGAGCCAAGGAGGTAAGAAGTGAGGCTTCTCACATAAGCTCAGGACTTCCTGTCTTCTTAACAGAAAATAGCTGGTACGTTTCTCTTAGGACAAGGCGTTGCCTGAGGAGGTTTTCATGGACAGGCAAGAAGCTACTTTTTCCTGTAAATCTTTGAAACAGGGTGAGGAAGAAGGAATGAAAAACTCAACAGGCAAGAAGGAGGAGCCTCAGCTAGCTGTTGCTTCTCCTGGCAAGATGTTTTGAAAATTTGTTAGAACTACTGTCTGAATTTAAAACCACTACAGCTGTAAGTTTCACTGAACTTTTTGCTGTGTAAGAAGTGAAACTAGATTTCAGAGTATGAATTTGATGGAAGAGATCTTGGATGTCTTATTCTGCCAATGGGGGAAACTGAGTCCTAGACAAAAAAGTGACTTGCCAAAATTCCTTCATTAGGTAGCTAAAGACTTCTATGGATTTGAGCCAGCCAAATAGCTCAACGAATTAAAGTGCCTGCAAACAGGCACGGGGTGTGGGAGTTCAGTCCCTGGGCATGCCATGCTGGCCCCTCCCTTGGGGTACACTGAGACAGTGATTGAGACCGGGGATGGTGGCTCATGCCTGTAATCTCAGCACTTGGGAAGCTGCACATAGGAGAATAACTATGAGTCTGACCTAGTAGTGAGACCCTGAACACCCTGGAGACCCTTCCTTAAAATACAGAAAAGAAAAGAGAGAATTCTGTGGGTTATCTGTGTCATCCCTAAAATCATATAATCATATATATATATTTAGCCGGGGGGAACCAGGAATTGAACTCAGGCAATTGCACTTGCCAGGGAAGCATATTCCACTGAGCCATCTCCCTGGCCCCTAAAATCATATATTTAAATACTATTTACCAATGTGATGGTCTTGAGAGGTAATACTTTTTGGAAGGTAATTGATCATGAAGGTAAACTGCACAAGTGGAATTAGAGTGGTCTTATTTTGTTTTCTGTTGCAATAAGAAAATACCCACGGCTGAGGGTCAGCAAGATAGCTCAGTGGACTAAGTGCTTGCTTAGGCAAGCACAGGGACTGGGGTTTGATACACGTCACCACATGCCACACTGACTCCACCCCCGGGTGTGCTGAGCCGGCCACTGAGACTGGGCATGGTGGTGCACACCTGTAATCCCAGCACTGGGAAGGCTGAAAACAGGAGGATTACTATGCATCCAAGCTGCATAATGAGGCCCTGTATCAAATAGATTAAGAAAAAGGAAAAGAGAAGAAAATACCCAAGGCTGGATAATTTCTAAAGAAGGGAAGCCCACGGTTCTGGAGGCTGGGAAGTGCAGTGCTGCATCTGTTTGGTGTCTGCTGGGGGCTTTTTTTTTTTTTTTTTTTTACTGTATCTCAACATGGAACAGAAAAGAAAGAGAATGTGTGCTAGCTTCTGTCTTGCTTCTGCATCCCCAAAAGTCATTAATAACATCACAATTTTCTCACCTTGATGACCTTTATCACCCTAATTTGTCTAGCAAATATCCCACTTCTGAATGTCATCAATGTATTAATTGGTGGATTTGCAACAAATGAAACATGGGGGCACATTCAAGCCATAAGATTCCCTCCAGGAAAGATACCCAGGGGTGCTCTCTTCTCTCTCCCCAGCATGTGAGGATGGTATGGTGGGAAGATGGTCATTCACCAACCGAGATGCAGCACCCCATGAGACCTGGAGTCTGCTGTCACCTCTACCTTGGTCTTTATCTCTACAAGTGTGAGAAGTGCATGCATACTGTGGAAGCCAGCCAGTCTGTGGGCAACAGTCCCAACAGACCCAAAGTGTTTCTTGTAGGAGTCTACTTCAGAGGTCAGAGAGCTGTGATGAGACTGAGATGCTATTACATGTATGATGTAGCTACTGTTGCCAGGAAAGATGTGGGAATGTTTACAAGGTCAGAAGGACCTGGCTTCTCCATGCCACAAATAGAAACTTGAGCAGTATTCTCTGCTTCTAAATCATTTGGCTCTGAAAAATTGCCCGGGCTTCTGTATTCCTGCCCGGGCACTTTCCCACTGAACGTGGACCTGGGTGAAGTCCACAGGGCTAAGCTTGTCACACTGATGCTACCTCAACCTTCAGCTAAGGTGCAGACAGCAGGGCTGACCCAAGATGAAATACAGGTGCAATTACTAAGATCAAATGGCAGAGGGGCTTGTAGTCCCAGTCCTTTGGGAGGCTCAGGCAGGAAGATCCTCTTTGGGCCCAATTCGGGCAGCTTAGTGCCCTAGCAAGGGCTTGTCTTAAAAATCAAAAGAGCTGGAGAGGTGGCTCAGGGTGAAGACAGTGTTTCAGTGCCCTACATGGAAAGCAACACATGGCTATGAGAAGAGAGAGGTCTGCTAGTAGCAACTCGTAGCTGCAAAAACGAAACAGTTAGAGCTCCCCAACTCTACAAAGACCTAGATGTTTAGTTGACTCAAGTTTAGGATGTACTGAGAGTGTGATATGAAGACTGAAGAAAATAAAAGAAAGTATTGAAGAGATTAATCAGGTTCAGGGTTTGAGAGACCTGGAGAAAGAAACATAAGAGAGAACAGACACAAGTCAATATAGGAAGGAACTTTCTTGCTATTTATGGTACTCATTGGGCTGACTTAACTTAGTCCACATCCCCGGGAGTTTATGAAAGCAGCTGGGTGAGCGCCTGCTAAAGAAAAGATGTTTTCTTGGGTTTTGTGACACTGGGTCTCACTGTTATGTGGAGTTCAACCTGAACTTCAACTCACTATATAGCTGAATCTGGCCTCGAACTCTGGCCTGAGCAATCCTCTTGCCTGAGCCTCCCAAGAGCTGGGATTACAGGTGTGCCCCACTGTGCCTGGCTGTCAAGGGTGTGGTAGACTTGATCTTTCTCCAACTTAGTGCCATGCTGCAGTCTAACTCAAGTGTAGCATTCCAAAGGGGAACACTGTTCTCCCACCACCACTACTTGTTTTGTGACCTTAGAGATTTGTTTCACCCGAGACTCTCCTTACTGAATACAAGACAAGGAAGATCAAATTGCTCCTTCATGAATTGTTTTGAAAATCAACTCTAAGATGTGCTGCAAAGTGTATAGAATAAATAGCACATAGTATAGATTAATTTCTTAAGGAAATGTTTCTGTTTTCAGCACTTCCTATTTTTCCATCTGCAACAACTCATTCAGGGGTAAGCACGTGACCTCATGATAACTAATGAGGTACCCTGAGAATTTTGTCTGAGTTTCTTCGAGTTATCCTTGCTTAATGGATTTCAGGCTGAGGAGACAAGCTTCCTGGAGATGTTGTTACCGCTGAACTCAGAGATTAAAGTCAGGACAGCTGGAGATGGAGTTGAGCACTGAAGATATTGGCCAGCCATGTTCTGGGCCACATGTGCCAGCAAACTTGTCTGCCTCCTTAGAGTTCATCTGAAGCACCTCCACAAGTCACTAAATCCAACTGGGATTAGAAAGAGCCAGAGCAGCGACAATAATCACCTCATCCCAGAACAAGTTGGGCCCTTGAATCCAACCAAGCCTGAAGTTGAATGAGTTCTAGATTTTTCATTTACATGTGTCAACTAATTCCATCTTGTTTCCTGCAATCTGGGTCAGGGTTTTAGTCACATGCAACAAAAGACTGGTGACAGATGTAGTCCCTAGAGAAACACTCATATCCTCAGAGTTTTATTGTCATTGTTTAATGTGACACCCAACCTAGCAACTCCTTTTCCCCATTTCATGCACAAAGCCACTGCTTTTCCTAGTTATGGACCTTTTCTCAAAGCCTAGGACATCTGGCTTTGGCACATCAAGGACGCATGGACACGGAAAGTCTACTTGATACTTTCGGCTGCTTTTAGCTTAGAGATATCTTTAAAACTACAGCTGCAGCTTATTCAGCTCTCCTATGATGACTCTCAGCTGATGTCAGGATCTGGCCTGTGGAGGTGAACACCAAGTGGGGTCCATGGGCAGTCAAGGTTGGAACAGGAACAGAAATGCTGAGAAAGGCTTAAACATGAGGCAGCTTCATGAGAATTTTTCATTTTTAAAAAGGTTACTTTTAGGCTATCACTGGCTTGATAATTAAGTTAACCCTGTCAAATCCTTCTCCAACATAGGTTAAGGCTGAAGTGAACTAGCACGGAAGCTATAGTGTTATCACGGAATGAGATGATTATTGTCGGTGCTCCAACTCTTTCTGACCCCAGTTGGACTTAGTGACTTCTGGAGGTGCTTCAGATGAGCTCTAAAGAAGC
Source organism: Ctenomys sociabilis (assembly GCA_004027165.1). Taxonomy (NCBI): domain Eukaryota; kingdom Metazoa; phylum Chordata; class Mammalia; order Rodentia; family Ctenomyidae; genus Ctenomys; species Ctenomys sociabilis. The sequence continues at coordinate 9,586 of PVKA01046282.1, forward strand.
AGTTGAGTTTGCTGGCACACGTGGCCCAGAACGCAGCTGGCCAGCATCTAGAGGAAGATTTCTGAGTCTGACTTCCACAGAGGCCTGCATTTCCATTCTGGAGCTCTTCCCAGAGGTGTCACCTCTCCATTAGTGTCAGATAGATCCCCTACCAGAACAAGAGGGACCTCTTACACAGAATTTGGTTTGTATACTGGGATGAGTGACTCATTATTGCAAAAGTTGTCTGAATCGGAATGGAGTCGCTTGTGTCAAGCACTTACTGAATATAAAAGAAGCTCAGAACTGAAGAGGACCTTGTACACATATACTTGGTTACAAGAACTATTACAGGACTTTGAAGTTGAACATGGATTTTCCCCAAAGATTCTGCCCATGCCATAACCTTGCATAAAGACCACCACAACCACACATGGACCCCCTTTTTACTTGGCTATTGGGCTGGCCATTATCTGTCTAATCCTGGTCTGATGCTGCTTTTATTAATGAGCCCCCTTACTGACTGTAATTGCTTCTATCCTTGGAGAGTCTTTTTCTGTGTGTTGTTTAACTTGGTGTGAGGAACCAGGAGAATTCGAGACGAGGTTTACTGCTTACATCAGGGACTCCCAGGTGGAACTGAGCAGGGGCGAGCAGGTCTAGGGTTGGCTTGAGAAGAGTGGACAGGATTTGGCTGGGCCTTTATGAATTGCTAAGAGGTGGAGCTGAGTACACATGCGTGCCTAGAAGGATTGAGTTCCCCATGTATGCTGAAAGAGAGGTGAGCTGTAGGCTGTAACGTCTTCTCCATAGGTGGGTTACAAAGGAAGCAGGATGAGAACTACAAGATGATTGAAAGAATAGGGTCAGACTCTTTACCCAAGGAGATATAATCTTATCTAAATAAAGCATACTAGTTTTCTAGAGCTGCCATAACCCATTACTATAAACTGGGTGACTTCGAACAACACATATACACTCTCTCACGGTTCTGCAGGCCAGAAGTCATAACTTACGGCATTGGCAGTGCTAGGTCCTTCTGCAGGGTCTGAGATACAGTCTACTCCACACCTCCTCCTGACTCCTGGTGGCTGCTGGCCATCCTTGGCTTATGTACTGGTTTTTATTCTCCTGCAAACAGAAGCAATGGAACATTTATGATGATTATGTAAGGGGAGGTGTTAGGTAGACTATAGGACCACAGGCACAATGACCATCACAGCTGTCTGCACCCTGGAAAGCCAAAGAATCCCACAGCTGTTTAGCTCAAGAAGATGGAAGCCACAGAATAAGAGGGACCAGGGGTGCAGTGCCAGGCCGAGGTTGGAGGCCTGGAAGGTCCCTGGAGAGTTGCTGGTGGGAATCTGCATTGGAGGGCTGAAGAAGCTCTAAGTTAATGTCCAAAGGTCAGAGCGGGAAAAGACACTCTTTTGAAGAGAACTGGAGCTCTTCAACAAGGTGCCAACTTCCTTCTTCTGTCCCTTTATTCTATCCAGGCTATAATTCTATTGGTTGGTGTGGCCTACATTGCTGGAGACAGCCCAAGAAGCACTCCCAGAATTATGCTTCACTCATCTGGAAGCACAGCTTCACCCAGGCACCTGCTGCTCCTTGCCTCCATTCTAACAAGGCCTCTGTCTTGTATGAAGTCATGCTCAGTGAATTTAGGAACCCCCATCCACTACAACCTCATCCCTTCTCTTGACTGCATGTACAAGGACTTATTTCCAAGCAAGTATCCATTCTGAATTGTATTAATTCTGATTAGTACTCTTTGTGGGGAGGTCCATATCAATTTAACATGCAAAATGAAAGCACTTCATGACCAGATTTGGGAAAGTTACCTTCTCCATCATACGTATAGTTTTGTTTTCGCCAAAGGAGACTAGAGGGAACACTCACAGATTCTTGGGTGTGGAGGACCCACTGAGCAGTTCTCCTTGAAAGAAGAGCAACTGTCTCCATTTTGACTGAGCCTGATCCTATTTCCTCATATTGTTATATACAGAGCTGGCTAGGACTTCTGTTTATCCTTCAATTGGCCTTAAGCAATGTGTATTGGTCTAGCTGAGGTGATGGTGATGGTCTTTGAAGATGGCATGCGTGTTTCCCTGGTAAACCTGCTGCTCCTTAATGTGAGCCAAGTGGAGACAGGATGGTAGAGCTAATGCTCCGCGCTGTCAGCTGGGATCAAGCCTGGAGATAGAGGCTATGACTTCCTGGGGCTTGAAAGACTATATCAAAGCTGAAGCCCTAGACTTCCCAAAACATTAAATACTATATAATGCAGATTACTCTCTCTGCATATCCTCTCTGCATATGGCAGAGGTAAATGTAGGCCCCACACCTAGCTCAGCTCATAGTAGTCACCTAATTCCCATGATTCTCAGTCAATTTTGCTCAAGCCACTCCCCCACTGAATAAATACTGGGTAAGGCCCTGGGTTGCTCTCTTGGTTCCGGAAAGCCATCTTCGTGGCAGGACCTAGAGCCCTTCGACTCCCCGATGATTAAAGATATAATTTAGTGTCTTCAATTTTCGCTGTGGGTTACATGGAAAGTGGTAGATTGGAATCAAGTTGACAGGATTCCAATAATGTAACCTTGGGATCACAAATATTGAGTTTTTGGATTGAGATGAGGACCTGATAGAGTCTTCTACACTTGGGGTTTTCTGGAAGGACCTAGCCCTTGAAGAGAACTGAGGCCTAGCAAAAGGGCTTGCTCCTGTGGAGAATGTGGGTGAACTGCATCAGCTTGTTTGCTCCTCAGAGAGACAAGCTGAGACAGGAGTGCTTCACTGTGTGGATGAGCTTTATAACTTCAGGGTAAGCTCCACCAAGAGGCAGGTCTAGTGCTTGGTGGCATGTTTTGCTTTTGAAGTTTTCTAGCTTGATTAGGTTCAGAGATTTTGCTGTAGTGGTTTTCTTGGGGAGATGTAACAAAGACCCGTGTAGTCAGTCTCACACAGCAGGAAGTTTAGTTTACTTCCTCACAGTATTGGAGGTAGAAGTCTGGAATTGACATGCTGTCAGGGCTGGTGTCCTTCCGAGGCCTCCCCTTGAGCATCTCTTCACTGTGCCCTTCCTTGGGTTTCCATCTGTCCCCACCATGTCCACACTTCCCCTCACTATGAGGATACCAGAGCTACTGAAGTACAGCCCACCACACTAACCTGATTTTATGATCTCTTTAGAGGTAAATTTATAAGGTCACATCCTGAGGGATTGGGGTTAGAACTTCAGGATATGAACTGTGGATGGTGCACAGTTGAGTCCCTCACAGTGCCCTTCACCTTAATGTGCTGAGCAAGCGAATGTGTGGCCTTTGCGCCTGCACTTTTATGTCAGCTTTCTAAGATCTATGATCGTCTTTCGGGAAGGTCTTTGAACTTCAGATGGTGGCCGTGAGGCAAAGCCAGAACAGACCTCAGAGTCTGTTTTCCATAACTTAGTAGCATTTTGTTGTCAATTGTGTTGACTAAAGGAGTGTGTCCTCTTTGTCGCGACAGGCACTTTGTCATGGGATAAAGTTAATTCTGAGATGAGCAAAACTGAACTGTCTTGTGGAGCTCAGGCTGGGTTGTAAAATCTTGAACATTTTTTGGAGTGGTTGGTTAAAGAGCAACAGATAATCAGAATGAGTCTTGACCTAAAGTTAGTGTTTGTGATTTTCAACTCTGTCTTTGGTAATTGAGTTATCAGTATACACCAATAGCCAGTAGCACTGTGACACTTCTTCCAGTGCTCACAGGTTAACTCAGGTAGTTTATGTGAAATAGTAATGAGGTAGGATCTGCAGTTGATAAAGGGAAATATTACAACTCCTAACCTATTAGATGACTGATTTTCCAAGTTTGTGTTTCCCAAAACTGAAGAATGAATTCTGAGGAATAATGAAAGTTAAGGGTAGGAAATTTTATGGAGCAAGAGAGACAGCTCCTGAGAGAGACAGGAGGGAACCAGATACTGGGTTGCTATCTCAGACTCCACTTTACGGAGCAGACCTTATAGTGCAAAATCATAAGGTGGGCACAGAATCCCAGTGTGAGTACAACATTATGATTAAGTTCTAATATTACTAGTATAGTCCCTTAGATAATATTGATCTGGTGAGAAAGCAAGTGACACAGCAAGTGGACATGGAAAGGATAAGGACTTTTTTCAGAAGAGATGGGTCAGGAGGTTCTAGTCATCCACCCAGGTGATGGATAGACTGATGCCTATTCAGAATACTGACCACTATTGCTTATGCCTTGGGAGGTATATGGGTGTAGTCATTCCATCTTTATGTTGAAGCCTGAACTTTAACAAATGCACCTCCAAATGAAGCTGTATTGTGTTCTACTTTCTTGGAGGGCCAAGCCCTGATGGACTGCCTGTAATATTTCTACCTAACTTAGTTGTCTATAATAGTGATAAGGTCAGACATTTTCATCTAATTTGCACAAAGGCCAGGTCAGTTTGCTTGGAGACTGGGCTGGGTTGTGATCTCATAGCTTCGGGCAGGGGGTGGACATGAGCAATTAAGAGCTTTCTGAATAGAAGCCTAGGGGCACTACCATCAAGGGCCAGGCTTTGGGTAGCCTGGGCAGAAGAAGAATGAGGAGAAGCCTGTGGAGTATATTGGGGTGAGTTAGGATGCTGGGTTGGAAGTCTGGAAGAGAAACTCATGCAGTGTTAATCAGTGTTAATAGGCATGCACAGTGCATGACATAGGGTAGGCAGGCTCCCAAGTGAGCTGGCAGGTACACCTCAGAGCCGAGGATCAAACTCATTCCACGTTCCTCTATTAGGAATTCATGGCAGAATCTTAACCCATAGGGCATAATATTGGGCTACAAAAACCCATCTCATACTTTTCTGCTATAAATTTATCCTTTAGCATAATAGTAGCCAGCTATGCACTGAGACTTTTGCACTGGGACTTTTACCCACATAGTGTTCCCCCTAACAGTTCTTAGGGTCTTGCATACAGTTACCTGAGTATGGGGGATTGGTAAAGTACACATACTGCACCATGCTTCTGTCATGTAAACGGCTACTTTGCCATAATGGATGTGGGTGTGGCTCATGGTAGCTAGGTATGGGGACAGCAGGAACTCACTTGTGCATTCACCCCATTATCAGATGCATGGAAGGTGTGTGCAGGAGCTCCAGAGAAACAACGGTTCTGTAGTTAGGATTTTTTTTTTCCATTTATTTTTATTTTATTGAAATACTAATGTCAGTCAGACAGTTTCAAAACACCATAACCATACAGAGTCAACGAAATAATACATTGCAAACTGTTTTCATAACGTTTTGGTATTGTACAAGGTGCATACATGATATTATATTTACAGGTTTTTATACAGCTGAATTATATCAAAGATTCAATAATTATTTACCTAGTGGATGACCATAGCACTAAAAGCCGACATAATATCCTGTCCAACCACCATTAGTGCAGATCTTGCCTCTCATAGA
>PVKA01046283.1:0-15031 GCA_004027165.1 Ctenomys sociabilis
TAGCTCTATTTGTACTCTGTTTAAATTATAAAAAAATCATTTACTTAGTTACATTTATTACTAAGTATTCAATTACTCTTGATGTGATTACAAATACTATTTTTCATAATTGCTTTCTCAGTGGATTTATTGTTAGTGAAAAGGAGCACTATTCATTTTGTGATATTGAATTTGTATCCTGCTGTATTACTGACTCTGGTTGTTCATTTTGAAAGACTTTTAGTTGATTTTTTCATGACCTCCATGTCATGTTAATTTTAAATAATAGTAATCTGACATTTCATTTCCTTTGTAAATCTATTTTATTTCTTTCGTTGCCTGATTACTCTTGCTAAAGTTTCGAGTTCTATTTGAAACAAGAGTATAGATAGTAAACATTTTTATCTGTTCCATATGCTAAAAGTAAATATTTCAATTTCTCCATGTAATATGTTGTTTATGTTTGTGCTAAGTGAAATTTATCAGATTGAAGAATGTTCCTTTGACATGTATTTTCTTCAGTATTTTTTTTTTTTTTTGTCTTTTTGAGACAGGGTCTCACTATGCAGTTCAGGCTGGCCTTAAGCTCACTTTGTGGCTCAGGCTGGTCTCGAACTCACAACAATCCTCCTGCCTCAGCCACCCGAGTGCTGGGATTACAGGCCTGCGCCACCACGCCAGGCTTTCTTCAGTATTTTTATAAAGAAAAGACATTGGATTTTTTCAAAGCCTTTTCTTCTGTGTATTGAGATTATCATATAATTTTTTCCTTGCTTATGTTTGTATTATATATTGCATTAATTAACCTGCATACATTGAACCATCCTTGTATCACTTATATGAATGCTACTTGGTATTGATGCATGATCTTTTTGATTATTTACTGTATGTTGTTTGCCAGTTACTTGTTGGATGACTTTGTAATAAATTCATTAATGCAATTGATTTTTAATGAACTTTAAATGGATGTTCTTAAAATACAGTTTTTAGTTGCTCCCATAACCCTGATTTCAAGTCATTAACACTTTTTCCAAAAGGCATATGTGATCATGTTATTTATTTTATCTTTTATTTGTATGGTACTTGTATTTGAGCTCTGGACCTTGTGGATGCTACTGAGAAACTGTGCTACTGGGCTATATCCAAGGCTCTTATATGATCATTTTAAAACTTCAAATTAAAAAAATGCATATAGTTTATAAAATCTCTAATACTTGTACCTTCCAAATATTAACCCACAGATATAATCATTAATTATTTCTACACTATTGCATGCATTATTTTAGTACTAATAGTCAAATTTGTATGCATATTATAATAACAAAAACTACATATATAGAAATATAAGGTAGACATATATTTATTTTCATAAAGGAAGTAAATCATACATTACTATGTAAAATTTTATGCATGTTTCTCTACACAAATTTCCTCAGTCAAGTTTGCTTACTTATCTAATCAATCTATCACTCTTTGTAAGAAAATTTAGAGGTAGGTATATGGGCTCATTAGACTATACTTTAATATCTGAGCAAAAGAATTCACTGACTCTTCCAAAATTATATATAAAATACAGTGAGGCACAAAAAACCCTAATCACCATTTTCTTGCATGATTGAATAATGTTTGCCCTCTGGTGTAATCCATGAGCTTTTCCAATAATCTGATGCCAAAAGCTTGTTTTTATTTTCCAGAATCACATGCTTGCATCTTCTCTACATATCTAATTTCTACTTATATTTCAGACAATTACAAGTTCTATTTTATTTACGGAGATTTTTCAACTAGTTTTGTCCATTCCTGATACTCAACATGGTAAATAACATTCTAAATACAGACATTTAAGAAATCTCATATCATGTAATTCAACTAAGTATTAAGTGATTTTACAAATTTGGTTAAAATACTTAGTCACTTATAAGGACATAAAGTTGGTGGGACTTACAAAATCAAATAAACCCTTGAGAAAAAGAGAATTTTCTTCCATTCGTTATAAACAAAGAAATCCGACTGGTAATGTCATAGAGGACAGAAGCTTGAAAGAGTTTTGTGGCTGAGGAAACTAAAAAAGTATGTTGGTTTTTTTGTTGTTCATTTTTGTTGTTGTTGTTGTTTTTAGGCAGAACCAGTGATTGAACTCAGGCCCTTGAGCTTGCCACAGAAGTGCTTATTCCACATTGCTTTAAATTATAAATTTAAGGTGTTTTCTTACACAGAAACAGCATGAGCTGATGATTGATTCAAATAAATATTTGAGTAAATTATTTAGACAAAGTATATGAAAATATGTTGATTCCCCTATATTTCTTTGCATGGTAGTCTAATTTGTTTAATATTCTTTTCAATGCCTATGGCAGAAATCATTTATTGCCAGTGTCTTTCTATGTGGTTCAGGCTAGCCTTAACTCACTGTAAAATACAGACTTGCCATGAAATCATAGCAATGCTCCTGCTTTAGACTCCTAAATGCGGGGATTATACAAGTAACCACCACACCTGGCTTAGATCATTTTCATACTAAAATAATTAAAGATTTACCACTGAATTAAGCAAATCACTGAAGTTTAATAAATATTTGACAAAGTGAGCATAATAGAAACAGAATGTCCAGTTCATTGGTCTTGCATTTCATTCTTGAAAAATCAGAGTAATAGCTTAATTCTTTATTATGAAAGTATGTTTTGTTAAGAATTGGGTCTTTTAATTGGAAAACCAATTATCTATAGCTAACTTTCACTATAGTAAGAAATACATGTATTTTCTGAATAATTAGCATGTGCAAGTTTAATGTAGCGCTATAATTAGGGCTCACACGGATGCTGTAGATGTTATTATTGTGCTTGTTGCCAAGGAAACCATACAGACTATGTTCAAAAGGTTGATTTTTCTCTCCTAACTGAGTGAGCGAAAAAGAACTTACTTAAAAACCTATTTAGAAAAGAGACGCTTGGCATTTTTAAAAGCAGGTATTTCATTTCATCTTAATAAACATCATTCCCTCAAAAAATGTCAAAGCTAAAAGCACCAACTTTTTAATCAATCCTTTTATTTATTGTTCAGAAACTGCGTTTTGGTTGTTTTTTATGGGTCTTGCACTGTAGCTTTATTATTTTAACTTATATCAGAGAAAACACCATTTTTATCATTAGTATTCAGAATATACCAAAAGCATTTATATATTGCAGCATTATTTTGGAAAGAAATAAAAATAATTTTTAAAATATGATGACTATAATATCATTCAAGCATTCTTTAAAATTTGTTTATTATCCAATTATTATTCTAGTTATCCTGAGTAATTGACATATAATGTGCCTTATTTCTACTAACAAACACTTAAGCGAAGTATGTAAAGAAGAAATTAAAAAGCTTTGCACAAGGAGAAATCAAGGCTAACTGATCTGTTATGGTGGGAAAATATGCATGCAACAAAGGGATTGAAACAAATACCTATAGTGTCAATTTTTTTGTCAAGATACCACAATGTTAAGGCTTAAGACACTTTAAGGAAACCAAATGAGCCACACATGGGGACACAAACCTATAATCCCAGCATTTTTAAGGGTGAGCGGCAAGAGGATAGCTGTTAGTTCAAAGCCAGCCTAAACCACACAGTGAGTCATCGTCACAAGAAAAGAAAAACAAAATTAAATCAAATTAAGTTACAAAACAATAAGCAAATCAAATCTGCACTATAAAAATAGGTTTTTGACTTCAATTTAAGAAAAAATAGACATTTCTAAAAAAAATGAAAAATAGAAAGAATGTTATTTGCTGAGGAGCTGGATAGTTAACATTATACAATTATTCCTCAGGTGGAGCATAGTGAAGTTTGTAAAATGGAAGATGGTTTCAGTCATTTCAGTGTGTTTAGTAGGTTAAAAGGTGCATGAGGCCCTAGTAAGGTCATGTGACTGTGTGATGTAACAATATAAGATAAAATAAATGAGGATTAAAGTGTTACCTGTGAGAAACTCAGAAAAGAATGTGAAAGTCAGTAAAAACTGCCCTGGTCCAAGGTGTTGTTCTGGCAAATTTTTTAATAAAAGAAACATAGAAAGATAGAAATCAATTTATTTTATTAGGAGACAAAGCAATGAGAGAGCAAATGAAAACATCTTCCCTTTAATTAGAAATTACTGTTGTAATATTTGACAATTATGATAAAGAACTAAAGAAAGAAAGCATACTTATAGAATATACCAAAAGATTGGTTAAATTTTCCCAGAAAATGTAGAAAGAAAAGTTATTGATTATGGTGAGAGTTTTACCGGATGTTCAAAATTTAATGCGATGAGTTCCTGATTATTAAAATGAAACTGAAGAAATTTGAGAACTTTAAAAACAATACAGTGAAATACTACATTTTATAGAAAAAACATAGGTTTATGGAACTTTTTTTTTTTTTTGGTGGAACTGGGGATTGAACTCAGACCCTTGTGCTTGCCAGGGAAGCACTTACTCCATTGAGCCATCTCCTCAGGGCTGGTTTATGGAACTTTTTGCCAGGGATTGTTTTTCTTCTTTTGCTTCTAAATGGTACACTAATTTATAGCTGCTTGCTTAATATTGCTACCTGATTTTTCACACAATAATATTAAAGTCCACATTTGAGGTGCACCTGCTTAGGCAGACCACAGTAGCTAGGTTTCAATCCCCAGAGTGCTGTGCCAGCACTCCCTATAAAGAGCGCTGAATCCCAGCACTCGGGAGGCTGAGACAGGAGGATTATTGCGAGTTTGAGACCAGCCTGAGCTACAAAGTGAGCTCGAGGCCAGCCTGAACTGCATAGTGAGACCCTGTCTCAAAAAAAGACAAAAAAAAAAAAAAAAAAAAAAAAAAAAAAAAAAAAGAGCGCTGAGACAGCAATTGAGACTGGGTACAGTGGCTCTGCCTCTAATCCCAGTATGTGGGAGGGTGAAAACAGGAGAATCACTACGAGTCCAATCTATATACTGAGACCCTGTAGGCCCTGTAAACCTGGTCCTAGAATATAGCATAAAAGTCCACATCTGATGTTTAAGCCTGTGTGCCTTACTTACTTCACTTATCTTTATGATAAAAAAATTATAGCCATTTGCATACAGATTGCTGAACTTTTTTTTTGCAGAACCAAGGATTGAACTCAGGGCTTTGCAGTTGCCAGGGAAGCACTTATTCTACTGAGCCATCTCTCCAGCCCCTGAACTTTTTCTTTATGTTATAGTCCTCCATTGTGAATAAATATGGTTTTCTTTACCCATTCATCTGTAAAACGATACAGATGCTGCTTCCAAGATCTAGCTTTTATAAACTTAGCATCTATAAACATGGGTTTGCCTATATTCTTGTAATATGCTGATGAATTTATCACTTTCGGGAAAGTCCCTAGAAGACAAATAGTTGAGTTACATAGAATTTGAGAGTTTATTGTCTTTTTTGAAACCTGTACAGTAATTAAAACAGTGCTTGTCCTAGTGTGCCCTGCAAAATATTTATATATGTAAAGGTTTATATATACATATATAGATATACATATTACATATGTAATATATATGCATAACAATCACATAAGAGGCACAGAGAAGCACAGAATGTAACATACATAAATCATGGAGAAGGTAAAGTAATTTGTATAAATATATACTAAATTGTTTAAAAAGTTTTTTACAATATATGCTAAATTGTTGTTTTCATATTACTAGTTTTTTTGTTCATTGTAAAGAAAATATTGTGTTTTACATTTTTCTTCCTTTTAAGAGAGAGACTTTTTTGTCTATAATTTGTACTTTAAGTAACACTTTTGTCATTCAAGTTCATGATACACATTGTATTAACTATTGGTATTCTGTAATTATTTTGACACAATTTAAACATTTTTTCATAGAAGTAAATGTACTGCATTTTGTGTTTTCTTTATTAATATCTACTAGATTTATGCTTAAATAGAAAATAAAAACAGAGATCCAGCCCTAGCCCAGTCCCTGGGTGTGTGTGGGAGAGCTTTCAGCTACCCTGCACCAGCGGGACCTGTCTGGTCCAAACCCAAGCATGCCACATGACTAAGATCCCCTTCCGCACCCTTAGGCCCCCACCACCACTCTGCTGCTATACCTATGCCCACCAAGTGAGTAAGAATTTCTGCTGGGTTCTCAGGACCCACACATCCAGCCATAGCCCAGGCCTGGGGAGTGTGTGAGACAGTTTCCCCCCTCACCTAGCCCCCATGTCCCCTTCAGATGCAGGTAAGGCCTGGCATACAGGCCAAGGGTGAAATTCTGCAGGGATAGTCCTCACAGATAGAGTAAGGGACAGACCTACCCAACTAATCGAGGAGCACAATATCTTGGCAATGGGGCACAGCAGGTTGACAATTAAAGGCGGCAAGAGGAAGGAGGTGAGCACAGCAGCCAGACCCAGCAAGGCACAAATGGAAAAAATCGAATTTTCTAGATCTACACCTGAATTTCAGTAGGAGCTAAGGTTATAACTACACCACAGCTCTACAACAAGTGTCAGAAGACAATGCTATGCAAAATGACAACAAGAAGGAGAAAATGAAATTTCAGACCCCAAGCCCACTTGTAACAAGGGCAGTGGGCACTAGCACAGAACAAACCGGGACTAACAAAGCTGAAATCAATGGATCAATAGCACCTGAACTAAAAGAATCAAATTCAGAAACACTGAGGAAACCCAATGCTCACAGAGAACAATTGGAGAGGACACTAGCTCAGCTGAAATCTATGAATTAATGGTGTAGGAAGTAAATAAGAAACAGCAAAAAAATATAGAGTAACTCGATGCAGAATTAATTTCTGAAATACAAAAATAAAACTCTAAATTCATAGCATCTGATGTAAAGAATCAAATACAGAATCATATGGAGGAAACCCAATCTGAACAAAACTCTGCAGTAAAGTATTTAATAACTGCTTCTAAAGAAGCCATTGATAAAAAAGTAGAGAGATTAGAAAAAATGACAGATTCCTTGAATGAACAATACAGGAAAGAAATAGATTACATGAAGCAGAGTCAAAGAGATACAAAGGAACTTAAAATCTGAATCACAACCTTTCAAAATCATTTGAGTGAAAGTGAAGACAGAGTTTCAGATCTTGAAAATGCTGGTGCAGCTAGTGAAAAGATAAGAAAAGATCTCTTAAAAGCAACTAGGATGCAGGAAAGAATAATTTGTCACCTTCAAAATCATGCAAAGATGAACAAAGTGAGACAAATAGGTATTAATGAGAAAGAAGGATTCAATACAAATGGCATAAAAATAATGTTGGCAGAAGTAATAGCAAAAAACTTCCCAAATATGAGGAAACAATCCAAGATTCAGGTAACAGAAGCATATAGAATACCAGGTAACCTCAACCCAAATAAAAGCACAATGAGACATATGATACTCAAGATGTCAGAAATCCATCAGAAGAGTAATATACTGAAAACTGCTAGAGAAAAGAAGTAGATCACATTCAAAGGAAAACCCATCTGAATTATGGCCGACTTTTCTTCACAAACCATGAAGGCAAGAAGAGCATGGAAGAGAGTACTTCAAGTCCTCTATGAAAACAAATTCCAGCCCAGAATGCAATGTCCTTCAAAACTCTTTTTCAAATTTGACGGAGATGTGAAATACTTTCGTAACAAAGAACAACTAAAGAATTTCATGATTACAAAGCCATCCTTACAACGCTAATGTAAGTTGGTCTAAAGAGGGACCAAAATGATCAGAATTCCACAAATGAGAAGAAGAGAAAAGAAGTAGATCATATTCAAAGGAAAGCCCACCTGAAGAGAAGCAACCAAATATACAGGGCAAACAATGAAACACACAGCAGTAAAAGGAGTAAACAACAGCAGGTAAAAAACATGTCAGGCTTAATTCAGTACATCTCAATTATAACATCAGTGTAAATCGACTCAATTCACCAATTAAGATAAATAAACTGGCACAGTAGATTAGGAAACAAAATCCAAAAGTATACCATATAGAAGAAACACACTTAACTCATAAGATATTCATAGGCTGAAAGGCAAATCATGGAAAATAATACTACATGACTCAGCACATCACAAAAAAGCACGGGTAGCAATCCTGTTCTCAGACAGTCTCAACTTCAAACCAAGAAGTATCAAACGACACAAAGAAGGCCACTATATTGGTCAGGGGAAAATTCAAGAGAAAGAGGTAACACTCATAAATATCTATGCACCAAACACAGGGGCAGCCAACTTTGTAAGACAACTCTTAATGGACGTGAAAAACCTAGTATCTAAGAACACAATCTTAACAGGAGAATGTAACACCCCCTTATCTCAAGAAGATATATCAACCAGACAAAAAATTAGCAAGGAAGTAGCAGAACTGAACCAGAGCTTGGAACAAATGGATCTGGTGTGCATATACAGAATGTTCCTCCCAACCACAGCTGAATGCACATTTTTTCAGCTGCACATTGGTCATTTTCTAAAACAGACCACATAATGGTCCATAGGTCATGCTTAAGCTAATGGAAGAAAACAGAAATTATCCCATGCATGCTATCCGACCACAGCACAATGAAACTGGAAATAAACAACAGAAAAAACCAGAAAAACCTGCTAAATACATGGAAATTAAATAACACCTTATTCGGCAATCAATGGGTCACACATAAAATTAAACAAGAAGTTCAACAATATATACAATTGAATAAAAATTCAAGCACTCTGGGGAGAGTCACATGGAGAGAAAACTTTCTCTCAGGCTCTCACAGAGAGCAAACTGGTCAAGCATTGGCCGTGACCCATCCACATGGATGACGCAGACAAAAGAACAACAGAATAAAGTACAGGACTACAAGGTAATCCCTGAAAGGACTTCACTGACCTCATAAGAAACAAAAAGTACATATGTTGGTATATTGGTCTTGCTATATCTAGGTCTTAATCATTCAGCAGAAAAGAATAAAAATGAAGTATACACCGCGGGGCCATAAAAATATGTTGAGCTGTAAATGGCTACGGTCGACAACTTCTTCAGATAACTCATTATTGTTGTGGAATGCTGCACTGTGTTGGATTGCATCATCGAATTCAGGCACCTAAATTAGTTGAATGACAATGGAGTGCCCATCTTTGACAGGTGTAGACAAAGGAAGGGGTATAGAAATTAAGAATCGTGATGTGTGTGTATGGACAGTACAGTTGGGACAGATAACGCCGTGCTTCTACATAATTCTATGAGACGCAAGATTTGCACTAATGGTGGGTGGACAGTATATGATGTTGGCTTCTAGTACTATGGACAACCACTAGGAAAATAACAAGGTAGAAAGTATTAATTATTGAATCTTTGATGTAATTCAGGTATAAAAAAATCAGATACACAAACAGCTACACTCTTAATTTACTGATAAGAGACATATGCTATAATAATGTCTGTAAGTGTAATATCATGTATGCACCTTCTATGATACCAAACATTATGAAAACAGTTTGTAATGTATTAATTTATCAAATCCATCTTGTCAAGTTATCTCAAAACCGTCTCATTGATATTTGTACTTCAATAATTTTTTTTTAAAAATACAAAAAATTTAAGCACAAATTATCAGAATTTATGTGGTGTGATGAAAGCAGTTCTCAGAGAGAAATTTGTAGCTGTGAACTCACACATTAGGAAAACAGAACAGGAACAAATATATACCTTAATGCTCCACCTCCAACACCTAGAAAAAGAAGACCAAACCAAACCCAGTTCTCAAAGAAGAGAAGAAATCATAAACATTAGAGCAGAAATGAACTCAACAGAGATGAAGAAAACAGTTCAAAGTATTAATGATTCAAGAAGCTGGTTCTTAAATGATTAAATAAAATAGATATGCCCCTAGCTAACCTCATCAAACAGAGGACAGAAAGAAATCAAATACAAGCAATAAGGAATGAAAAGGATGTGATCACCACAAATGAACTGGAAATTCAGAAGATTATCAATATCTACTTTGAGAATCCTTATGCTCATGGAATAGAAGACACAGAAAAAATGACAGATTCCTAGAAAGTTACAATCAATCAAATCTAAGTCAAAAAGACATAACCACTCTCAGTAGCCCAATAACAGCCAATGTAATATGCGAATTGACAAAAAAGCCACTGACAAAGGAAATTCTAGGTCCTCATGGATTCACAGCTGAATTCTACAAGAAATTTATAGAAGACATATGCCCTATATTCCTTAAACTCTACAATAAAATTGGAAAGGAAGCAATTCTCCCAAAATCACTCCTGGAGGCATGTATTGTACTGACACCAAAACCAAGGAAAGATGCAACTAAAGAAGAGAATGACCTGACAATCTACTCATGAACATAGATGCAAAAATCCTTATAAAATCCTAGGAAATATAATACACCAAATTATCAAAAAGATCATACAGCATGACCAGGTAGGATTCATCCCATGGATGAAAGAATGATACAATATTTTTAAAAATATACAGATAATACACTCTATCAAAAAACCAAATGATCATCACAATTGATGCAGGAAAGTATTTTGACAAAGTCAAAAATTCATTCATGTTCAAAGGCCTAAAGAAAATTGGAATAGTTGGCCTCCTCTTCAATCTATTAAAAACCATTTTTGAAAACCCTTCAAGTAACACAATTCTTAGTGGGGAAAAACTGACATCTTTTACACTTAGATCTGGTGCAAGATAAGAATATTCTCTATCATCCCGCCTATTCAATACAGTTCTGGAACAATTAGCTACAGCCATTAGACAAGAGGGAGAAATAAAAGGAATAAGAATAGGTACAGCAGAAGTTCAGTTATCATTATTTCCATATGACACAATACTTACTTGGAAGAGCCAAAGAAATCTACCAAGATCCTACTAGAATTAAACACAAATTCAGTAGCATAGCAGAAAACAAAGTCAATACTCAAAATCAATAGCATTCATCTACACAGATAACAAACACACTGAGAGGGAAATTATAGAAACAATACCTTTTATAATAACAACAAAGAAAATGAAATACCTTAGAATTAATCTAACTAAAGATGGCAAATAACTTTTCAAGGAAAACTATACTACTTTAAAAAAACTGAAGAGGATTTCAGAAATGGAAAGATATTCCAGTTTATGGATAGGAAGTACCAACACTGTGAACATGGTCATACTCCCAAAACTGCTGTGTAGATTTAATGCAATCCCTATCAAACTGCCACCAACATACCTCACAGACCTAAAGAAACAATTCTTAAAATTTATTTGGAATGTGAAAACACCTAGCATATCAAAGTCAATTCTTGAGCAACAAATACAAGGCGTGATTCATTACAATTCCTGATTTGAAATTATAATACAAGGTGACTGTGATAAAATCAGCATGGTACTGGCAACAAAATAGACCTAAGGATTAGTGGAATACATTAGAAGATACTGAAGCATCTACAAACACACTTTATCTTTGACCTTATCTTTGACAAAGGGGCCAAACATACTCACTGGAAGAAAGTCACTTTAACAAATGGTGATGGAAATATTGGCTCTTTACATGTCAGAAAGTAAAACTTGCCCACGATTCATCACTATGTACTAAGCTAAAGTTCAAAATGGATTAAAGATCTAAACAGTAAAACAGAAACTCTAAATCTCCTAGAACAGAAAGAAAGATGTAGGGTTAGGCAAAGAGTTCATGAACAAACATGTATTTGCACGGGAACCACTTGAGAGAATTAATGACAGGGACCTCCTCTTACTGAGAAATGTTTGCACATCAAAAGAAATTACCAACAAATGAAAAGTCAACTTACATTTAAAAAAAAATCTTAACAAATCAGTATTCAGACAAAGGAATTTATAAAGAAATAAAACACATTAGGGCCCCAAAATGTAAAGACCCAATCCATAAATGGGCAACTGAGATGCACACACACTTCTCAGAGGACTAAAGAAGCAAGTAAATAAATGACAAAATGCTTCACAGCACTAGCCATCCATGAATGCAAATTAAATCAACTCTGAGATATCATCTCACCCAGGAAAGAATGGCAACCATAAAGAAATCATCCAACAACAAATATTGAGGAGGCTGTCAGGAAAAAAATGAACCCTTCTCCACTGCTGGTGGGAATGTGGATTGGTGCAACCATTATTTAAACCAGTGTGGAGACTCCTTAATAAAACTAGGATGGAAAACCTATTCAAACCAGATCTCCCCTTAGTGGCAACTTTCCCAGAGGATCTGAAAACATATTATACTGACATATGTGTACCTATGTTTATGGCAGCACAGTTTGTGTTAGCCAAAACTTGGAATTAACCAAGATGCCTGCCACTTAAAGAATGGATGAAAAAGATGTGGCATTTTTATAGAATGGTGTATTACTCAGGTATGAAGAATGATAAACTTGAAGCCTTAATATTTATGTGAAATCCATTGAAGATATTCTCTTAAGTAAAATAAACCAGATATACATGTACAAATATCTTAGTCTCTCTAGTATAAGAACTCAAACTTAGAATTACAAATTGAAATATGTAACACAATCAAAGGAAAGCAAGAATTTGAAGTGTAGACAATGATGAGAGACCAAGGAGAACAGCTAAGAAACAGGACAGAGGCAATGCCATATAGTTATATGTATAAGATGGGTAAGGCAATAGGCCTGAAAATCTTCAGAAAATTTTCGAATCTAATTTGTAAGAATTCTCACAATGAAACTATATATGCTGATAGCTGTAAACTAAGCAACTGTACTGAAGATGGCAAGTTGTAATATTAATGTCATGCTTGGAGTGCCTGTCATTCTGGAGTTCTGAATAGGTGCTGCTTGTCATGACATGTTGGTTGTTGCTGTGCTGTTTCATGTAGATTGTTTTAAATAGGTGATGAATTAAGTTAGGGGACAGGAAGCAGAGTTTACTGGCACTGTCCTGCTACAATACTGTATATGGTTATATTTCTATACTTATGCATAAACATATATAATACTTTATTCCTACTTTTAAAATATTTTAGTCATTTAAAATTTATAATTATTATGGTTTTCATTGAGGAACAAATAGCAATGAGACAGTTTGAAGACAAATTAACATGACAGATTTGATAAATTAATACATTGCACAATGTTTTCATAATGTTTTGGTGTCGGACAAGGTGCATACATATTATACTTACAGATAATATTATATCAGATGTCTCTAATCAGTGAACGAAGAGAGTGTAGCTATATACTTATCTTTTATAGCTGAATTATATAACAGATTCAATAATTAATACTTTCTACCTTGTTATCTCCATAGTGTTTGTCCATAGCACTAGAAGCCAAGGTAATATCTTGTCCAACCACTATTAGTGCATATCTTACTTCTCATAGAATTATGCAGAAGCAGAGCATATTTATTCTAACTGTACTGTTTATATACACACATCATGATTCTTCCTTTGTATACTCCTTTTTTTTTTGTCTATACCTATCAAAGATGAGCAGTCTGTTGTCATTAAAGCAATTTAGGTGCCTGACCTCAGGGACACAATCCAACGCAGTCCAGCATTCCACAATAATAGTGAGTTATCTGAACAAATTGTTGACTATAGCCATTTGCAGCTCAAATTATTATTATGGCACAACATTATATACCTCATTTTATACTTTTCTCCTGGATGGTTAAGACCATCAACCCACAAGAGATTAATGTTGACCATAGATCAAGAACTATATACCAAAATATATAGATTTTGTTTCTGATTAGGTCAGTGAAGTCCCCTCAGGGTTTAGCTTGTAATCCTGTACCTTACTCTGTAGATCCTTTGTCTGTGTCACACATGCCGATGAGTCACAGCCAATGCTTGACCAATTTGCTCTCTATGAGAGCCTGAGAGAAACTTATCTCTCCATATGACTCTCCCCAGGCACACTATAGACATCAACCCACAAGAGATTAATGTTGACAAATTTTGTGGCTCCCTAGTCACCTTGATCAGAAAATTTGGGACACAACTGAATTTCAGGATGTTACAGTACAGGTTCACCTATGTTCTGAGTCTTCACTGACCTTGAAAGGCTAGGGTCAAAATGGTGGCTGGCCTTGCAGCTCTTCTATTTCTCCAATTTTGATCTGTGAATTTAGGTTCTTAACCATCCAGAAGAAAAGTTAACTAGTACCATACAAGCATATGCTGTTCAGTATGCCCTATCTGACTAAATTCTTTTTTATTTGTTGTTATACATTTCTATTTGTATTTCTTCTTTTGACTTCTTATACTAGGCTGATGATATGATATTTGCACATGTATTTCTGGCTTATTTCAATTACAAGTATAGTCTCAAGTAGCATCAACTTCAATATAAATGTTTCAAGATTATCATTCTTTTTTTTTTTTCATTTAGTTTTATTTTATTAAAATACAAATGTCAATCAGACAGTTTCAAAACACCTTAACCATAGAGAGTCGATGAATTAATACATTGCAAACTGTTTTCATAACGTTTTGGTGTTGTAGAAGGTGCATACATGATATTATATTTACAGGTTTTCTATGGGTGATTTATATCAAAAATTCAATAATTATTTGCCTAGTAGATGACCATACCACTAAAAGCCAACATAATATCCTGTCCAACCACCATTAGTGCAGATATTGCCTCTCATAGAATTATGTAGAAGCACAGCATTATCTATCCCAACTGTACTGTCTATACACACACATCATGATTTTTTCTTTCTACAACCCTTCCTTTGTCTACACCTGTCAAAAGTGGGCACTCCATTGACATTCAACTACCTTAGGTGCTTGAACTCAACACCACAGTCCAACACAGTCCAGCATTCTGCAACCATAGGGAGTTATTCAAAGAAATTGTCGACCATACCCATTTACAGCTCAGCTTAATATTATGGGCTCACGATGTATACTTCATTTTTATACTTTTATACTTTTCTGCTGGATGGTTAAGACCTAGGTAGATCAAAACTTATATACCAACACATGAACTTTATATTTCCTATGTGGTCATTGAAGTCTTCTCAGGGTTTATCTTGTAGTCCTGTACATTATTCTGTAGTTCCCTT
>PVKA01046284.1:0-15030 GCA_004027165.1 Ctenomys sociabilis
TCTCTCTCTCTCTCTCTCTCTCTCTCTCTCTTTCTCTCTCTGTCTTTCATACAGTACTTGGGCTGGAATTCATGTCCTTCACACTGAGCTACATCCTAGCTTTTCTTCTATTCTTTGTTTTGAGATAGGGTTTTGGTAAATTGCTAAATTGTTCTAACTGGTCTCAAACTCGTGATCCTCCTGCCTCAACCTCTCAAAGTGTTGGGCTCATAGGTGTGCATCACCATGCCTGTTTTTAAATATTCTATAAAGAAAATAACTCCAACCAGTTCATAAGGACTTTTGATGAATAATCTTTCAAATTTCTCTGAACTAATATAACAACTATGGTGATATTTTAATGTTTAAGTAACAGGCCAGGGAACAAGAGTAATTTTTTGTGCTACTTTATCAGATTTTGTAAGTCTGAGAATGTGACAGAATAATGAGCTAAATTAGGCAAATGAAATTAGAGTCATCTTCAAGGCTTCTTTCCCCTATGTCTCCATCCACATGGTGGTGAATTTAGTAACATGCATGCCCAACAGTTAGTCATGGTTGTGCCTCACTAGCACAATACCTACAGCCCCTGACAAATGGCACAATTTTACTCTAATAACATACTGCTATTTTACTTCTATTTTGGAGGGACTTTTTTTTTTTTTTTTTACTGAGTACATGATTTTATTTTACAATTTAATTTTGTTGCTTGTGTTCAAAGTGTTTAATTCCATTTTCCTTTATGTTAACAAGTTTGCTTCTTAGTTTAGATCTGTGCCTGTTCTTCTTGGTCACAATGTTCAGATTTGTGCCTTGTCTTTTGGTAATGTTTTGTATTCTGTTTATTTTGTCTGTATATATATATATATATATATATACAGACAAAATAATATGTATATATATATTCAGACAAAATAATATATATGTATATATACATATATTTTTGTTCTTTATGATCATCATTATTTTAATTTTACATAAGATTTTCAACAGATTTCATTTATACATTTGTATTTTTTTCACTTTGATGTGTCTCTCTTCACATATTTTTATACCGACTAGCTTTTGAGTTCACCAATATTACTTTTTTTGATTAAACATTATAACTAATTTTCATAGAGATCTCAATTTTGAGAAACTATAGCTTTTAAGGTTCAGAATGCCTCCCTGATTGTTTTGATAGGTTTTAATTATTAAAATTAAATTCCACAGTGGTGGTGCCTGCCTGTAATCCCAGCACTTAGAAGGCTGAGGCAAGAGAATTGTTTTCAGTTCCAGACCAGCCTAGGTTACAAATGAACTCAAGGCCAGCCTGAACTGCATAGTGAGAATATGTCTCAAAAAGCAGAAAAATTAAATTCTTAACCCCTCTGTTTTCCCATAATTTAAAATACTACCTCAATGCATTCATGATGTTTATTTTGAAATTATAGTCTGGTACTAAATCTCTTGTTTGTGTTTTTCCCTTGATTCTTAGCAGTGTTTTACTATCTCTTTCAAATCTTTGATCTTTTCTATTGGATTTTAGTTAATATGTATATAAAAGAACCACTGAGGGCGATGGGAAATTTTCTTCTACACATAGGGATTCTTCTTTTAAAATCCTCTTAAATGAATAGAAAGTAAAGGCCACATTAATAAATGAATACAAAGATTCATAATTTTGTAACACTGAGTTGCTCCAGCCCTTTAACATGAGAATGCCATTCTTGCCTTGAGGTATTTTGATTCTTATGTAACATCATACTAACAGACATCAAAATTTGTTTAAATTTCTGAAATGTGATATCAGCTGTACAGTTAAGGCTCTTTCCTTGTCCAGTTTGTGTGAAAAATAAAATCTTCACTGGTTTCTATGATGAAGCAATAGTCTTCTGCCAGTCATCAAACCTACTTGTTAAACCTTCCAGCTATTCCCTGAGTTAGCCACACTCTCCAGATTTAACAGCAGGCTCCACCTCGAGTTGGGCTTCCATAGGCCCCATGTGTATCACCTTCTTCTAGCTACTCTTTGATTCCCCAAAATCAGAAGATTTGGAAGGTGTCCAGTTGTTTATTTATTTGTTTGTTTGAGACTCTTTTGAACTGGGTTCATACTCTCTGTGTTATATCAGACTTTCAGACAATTCATGAGAAACATACCTATATGAAGCATCGTAACTCCAGCACTGTCACTGTAATTCTCATAATCAATAAAATTTGCCAATTTTCTTTCCCTAAACAGAGATCTGATTCAGTCAGAGTCTGGTATATGAAAAACAAGAAGGATAACAACAGTGTCCAAAATTGCTGTTTTCCCTTTCACTGACTTTCATGTAATTTAGTTATCATTCCGTTAAATCTTTGAGCCTTAAAAATATTTTTCAAGTACCCCCTTAGGCAGAGTGCAGTGGCTGGGATTCGATCCCCATGCAGCATTGCCAGGCCCTGCCCCCAAAGCATGTTGAGATGGTGACTGAGACTGGGTGTGGTGGCAGGTGCCTGTAATCCTAGTGCTTGGGAGACTGAAAACAGAAGGATCACTATGAGTCCTATCTACGCAGTGAGACCCTGGAGACCCTGAACTAAATACATGAAAAAAAAAATATATATATATATATATAGAAACTTTAAACTATTTTTCTATTTAGACTATTTTTTTCTATTTAGACTATTTTTCTGCTTTGATTTTTTTACTGTTTCAGTTTACAGAACTATTATTGATTGAATACCATATTTATGTTGCAAACATTTTCCATTATTGCATTGAATTTTTAGAAGTTATTTAATGCTTTTGGTAAGAGTGTATCATTGCATGTATAGGCAATAGAAATCTCATTGGTATCTAATAATTAAGGCTTGAATCAGTAGTTTCAGTAAAGCTGTTTACAATATATATTCTGGGAAGTGGAACATTTGCTGGATGTTCTTAGGCATCACTGAAGAATTCAGAAAGCTTGTTTCAAATTCACAAAGAAAACCACTTGGGCATTAATATGTGCATGAAGTTGTGCTAAATTTTAAATGCAAAAAATGTTTAATCAAACATCACTTTGCCTCTATGAACTTAAATTAGAGAATCTTGAAATATAAAAACCAAGTTTATGAACAAGGATGACAAGCTAATACAGCAACTGATAACAGAAAAGGGAAATGTTATTCTAATAAAAATGTGAATAAATTTTTCAAAGTCCAAGATTATTTTTTCATTTTTAAATCTTTTTATTAGTGTGATTGTTTTATAAGATGATTAAATTCCTTTTGCAGAATTGGAGTATAAACATATCACTTCTTGATCATTTTTGATCCCTTTACATCTTGCTTACTATCCTCTCTCTATTATTTTTTAAAAAAATGTTTGATAAAGAAAAATGAAAATAGTATCAAAACTTAAGTAAATTTCATGATATGTTTAGAAAATGGGCAATAATTTAATGTGTCTAAAATAAAAAAATAATAATTTAATGTGTCTGACTTCTTTGAATAACTTATTATTGTTGTGGAATGTTGGACTGTGTTGGATTGTGGTGTCGAATTCAAGCACCTGAGTTAGTTGAATGTCAATGGAGGTGTAGACAAAGGAAGGGGTGTAGAAAGAAAAAATCATGATGTGGGTGTATAGACAGTACAGTTGGGATAGATAACGCTGTGCTACTACATAATTCTATGAGAGGCAAGATCTGCACTAATGGTGGTTGGACAGGATATTATGTCAGTTTCTTAGTACTATGGTCATCCACTAGGAAAATAATTATTGAATTTTTGATATAATTCATGTATAAAAAATAAGATAAGCAAGCAACTACAATCTTAATTTACTGATGAGAGACATCTGCTAAAATAATGTCTGTAAATATAATATCATGTATGCACCTTGTACGATACCAAAACAGTATGAAAACAGTTTGCAATGTATTAATTTATTGAATCTGTCTTGTTAAGGTGTCTTGAAACTGTCTGATTGATATTTGTACTTCAATAAAATAAAAAATAAATTTAAAAAATTTAATGTGTCTGGTAACATCATCTTCATTTTATGCAGAAAATATGATCCTTGGTCAAGAAATTGAATAATCAGTGTAAAAGTTCATTTGTGCAACTAAAAGTAAACAACAGCTGTCTATTTCTATTGTGTATAACTGGGACAAAATCTTTGTTATACACAATATAATGAATGAAATGGTCTATTTGTCTCATGGTTCCAGAGGTTTCAGTGCATCTCTGGCTGCTGCTGTTACTATGGGTTTGAATTGAGGAGTAATAATGTACTGGAAAGACATAGTTGAAAAAAATCTTTTCACTTCATGGCTGTAGGGACACAGAACAGCAAGAGACAGGCCTCAAAAGGCCCAGTCCCCCGTTACCCATGTCTTCCAAATAGGCTTCAGTCTGTTAGGAAAGAGCAACACGTTTATGGATGCATGAATGCATTAATTTTTGGAGCCCCCTGATCCAGTCATCTTCCCAAAGCCCCACCTCCAAGCACATGAGCACTCGGAGCAAGAGTTTTAGATCTAAATCATAACATAGATCAAAAGATGGATGGAGGAACAGATAGAAGGACACTTTTGAGGAAGTACCCTAAGCAGAGCACTTGTGGTAAAAATGGGAGATAGCTAGATGAATGGAAATGAGAAGAGGAAAGGCATTTTGGCATATATTAAGTCAGAAAATAATATCTTACACAAAAAATGTCTAATGTTCAATTTTGTTATTTTGAATAATAAGCTAAACAAAACAATTAAGCTTAAGTCATAGGCTAATTAAGTTGTAATTAACTTTGTACTTGGTAAAAAAGTTAAAACACATGATAAATACATTTTTTGACAAGTGAATGGTAGTGAAATTTTTGAGATAAGATGCAATGAAATTTTGTATAATCAGAGAATACAGTTTAAGTAGTATGTGGAAAGAATATCATTTCAAACTAGGGTAATTCCAAAAAGAGTCTGAATACGTAAAGTTGCTTCTGTAATTGCTGAACTTACAGTAAATTTCCTCTTTTAACGATTTCAAACCTTGGCAGCATCTCCAAACAAAAGCTAAGCACAAAATCCTAAACCATTTTAATTAAGGTGGTTATGTTTAAGGCAAAAATGAACAAAATCAGGCAGCTAACTGCAATTTTAGCTTTGTTTTATACAACAATGGTAATGTTAGAGTATCAGAACCCAAAGGATTGTATATACATTATTTCTCTTAATTGTGGTTTTTATAAAGTCTGGATGGAAAATTTTCTATGTTTACAGTCTCTGAAATAATTTATATTTTAGCAATTTTGAAGTTCAACTAAAAGTAGCTCTTTATATGGAATGCAAGTGAAATGATGAGCTCACATTGGGCTACATTGAAATGGAAATAAAAGATAATTCTTTGGTTTTTATCTTGATTTTGGCTTTTCTTTTTGGTTGAAAATCCATCTTTTACAAAAGATTTTATCTATAATAATACTCTAGTTCTTAAAAATAAATGAAATGAACAGGAAATCCCGTTAGGGTGCCTGCTTTTGTCTAGGGGTGAATGGTAGTTCGCATGTCAAGATGACAAACCGTACACAAAGGTCCCGCCTCTCAAGACCCCTATTATGCCTTATGTGTTCCACATTTGACAATCTCACTGGTAAGTTTACTCTGCTGTGAATTAAAATAGAATAAATATCAGTATTATTTGGATGAAATTGCCTAACAAATAATAATTAGCATATTTATAACAATAAAGAATATAGAGCTGTGGAAGTTGTGTTTAAAAGATTTCAAGGAAATAGACAATTGCGCTAAAGAAGAGTTTAAGGCTAATGTAAATGAAACACTGAAGTCTTGGTTTAGACCAACTGAGGCAGTTTTAGAGCAGAGGTGAGGGCCTCTGTGTGTGTATGTGTGCATGTTGTCTATGTGTGTGTGCCTAGAACTCTTATTAGGCCATTTTCTTTTTCTTTTTTTTTTTTTTTTTTGTCATTGTCAAGATAAAGGTGCAGGTGTCAGATTCATAGACTAGACCTGAAATACCAGCCAGCCTGTGTTAAAGAATACAATTAAAAATTGAGGAAATACACAGACGCATAGAAGAGTGTGATTTGAAATTTAGGGCACATGTGCACTGGAGAAAGACTTATTGGAATCTCACTTAAACGACCTTCATCAAGTCATTCAGATCGACTCCATTTGTCTTAGTTTTCTCATTGGCAAAGTGGGGCTCTTTTATAAAGCTAAGGAAGTTTGAAATTAGATATTGAGCAGCAGGTAGATCGTGTTCAAACTGAAGGGGAAGGGGGAAATGGAAGGGAAGAAGGGGAAAAGGAAAAATAAGGAGAGGGAAAGATGGAAACAAGGGGCCATGTAGGCACTGAGGAGAAGAAATGCTGAAGAGAGGGGAGGGGGGCTGGAGAAAGTAAGAATGAGATATATTATTTTCAAGTACAAATTCCCAGGGATGGAAGTACAAAATATCCATGGCAAATACATCATAATAAGAAACATTTGTAAAGCAGCTGAGGCAAAAGAAAGAAAACTGAAGACAGCTAGCACTAAAATAAAACCAACAAGGGTCACCCAGATAGCAGAGTAGTGTAGGCGCCTGCATAGGGAAGTGCAGGGCCTGGGGTTCGATCCCTGTGTACCACAAGCCACGTGGCGCTGCCCCTGGGACGCGAGGAGCTGGTGATGGTGTCCACCTGTAATCTCAGCTGCCAAGGAAGCTGAAAATATGAGGATCATTAGGAGTCTGAACTGCATAGTGAGACCCTGTACAAAAAAAAATCAATAAAATAGTACTATTAATTTCTGAGATTCTTATTTTGTTTTTACCTTGAATAATAACTAAAAAAGGGAGCCCCCATGTACCACTTACTTCATTTTCCCAATGCCCATATCCCGAGTAACTAGACACGAATATCAAACTTGCGATATGACTTCGATACAATCCATAAACCTTGTTAAAATTTTACTAGTTTCATATGCATTCATTTTTAAGTCACATGCATGCATGTATGCAATTATATACCATTTGATCATCTTTCTATTGCACAATCACCACTCACTACCTCTGTGTTTTATTTTTTTTAATTTTCAAATTTTTTTAATCAGGCACCTTTTTAAAACATTTTTTTAGTACAGGGTCTATGTAGGTCGGATTCTTAGTTATCCTCCTGTTTTCAGCCTCCCAATTGTGGGGATTACAGATGCACCCCACCACGCCACACCTCAATCACTGACTTAGCGTGCCTGGGGCAGGGTCAGTACTGAATGCTGGAGATCAAACCCCTGCCCAGTACCTGCCTAAGCAGGCACGTTAGTCCATTGAGCTATCTGGCTGGCACCTCTGTGTCTTTATTCTCAAAATTAATTACTAGACTTTTCTGTTGCTCAGACATATGGTAAATTTAAGAAAAACAGTAAATTTGAGACATTTCATACTAATGATTCTCCCCAACTGTATTTGCTTTAGGAGGGAGGTTTTTAAAAATAAATCACAGACCAACTCTAGTGCTGGAGTCAGATGTTCATTTCAGTGTGTGTGTGTATGTATCCTAATGAAGCATTTTAACCTTCTGCTATTTTACTCATGTGGATGTTTATTAATACATTAAAGATTTTGTGTCCAATGCTTTGTGATAAAAAAAATCACACAAATATACCTTACATTAGAAAATCATTTAATTCTTCATGTAGTTCAGGAACAATTTAGTGAGATTCAATTTTAAAAAATAACAATTTGCAGTATTTGAAATATGTAGATCTTTCTCAGCACTTCACACTGGTTTATAGCTACTTCAAAAATTAGTATTGTCTACACAGGAAAAGAAATGTCCAAATAAAGATGACAATTCATGGTATATAATTTGAAGAAAACATTATTTTTCTCCTTGATTTTTAGGATAAGAGGAGATATGTGAAGCCAGAATGGAGAAAGCATTTAATTATTTCAATAGTTTTTAATGTCAGCCCTTATCATACACCTTTTCTAAATAGCATTTCTAATTCTGTCACACAGGACTTAAGCAGGGTGTGGAAATCTCACGAAAGAGGTGTGAAGAACTCAGTCAGAGCTGTGGCTTGCCACCTGCCTAGTAGCTACAGATTACCTCTTGTTGGTGAGCAGTTGGGTTGGTCTTTGGTTCCCCTTCTGAGACAATACACTAAAGTTGGCAGGTTGGCTCATTCTTGAACTCAGAAACTCAAGTAGCTTCAATGTGCCAGTGAAATGGCTCTGAACCTTTGTCTTGGGCCCTAGGCCAATGTATATTTTGCAAACTTCTCTGGTCATCGTGTACTAATGAAACTTAGGCACAAAGTAAATGGGACATGAGAATTTGTAAATGAGTGTCCTAACAAGGAAGAATAAGATGCATTAGTATTCAAACAAGAGATTAGGAATCAAATAAGTAAAGTCATGTCATGAAAAGATCGTATTGATTACTGCTTTGTGAACAAATATTTTTATGGAACTATTCATAAATTTTTGTGCCAACCTTGAGCAGAGTCCATGCTAATCATCTCTGTACTGTTCCAATGTTAGAATATGTGCTTTCTGAAGCAAGCACTGTGGACAATCTGTGTTTCAGTGAGCGTGAAAAAATTTACACATTCCAAGCTGCAGTAGACCATAATCAGTCTGAGCAAAACCAGTCACACAGAGGGTTTCTTTAAATATTTTCTAATTTACCCTCTAATTATTTAATAGTGAAGTTCTGTGTACTTGATTGTACTTAATAATTATTTATAAACAGCTAAAGTATTTGTTTATTGTATTTTAGGCTTTGCTTCAGACTAGTTTTAAAATTTTATCTATGATATCTATTGTTTTGTTTCTTAAATTTCATAGTTAGAGACACAGAAGATTACCCAGGGAATATGCTAATCAGAACCAGCTAAGCTGGGATTAAGTGAATTGAGCCTTCCCAATTGTCCGCCCATCAAACTGCAGATACTAATTTTATAGAATTGCAAGAAAAATTTGTTTCTTTATGTCATATATCTTGGGTAATTGTAGTCTTTATTTAAATGTATACATAAATAAATTTAGATATATTAGATACATGTTTATTACTAATGTATATTTTTTAGCATGTGGATATGCTTACGTATGCATGCACACCAAATTAACTCACTTTTCTTATTGAAAGAGTACATAGTGAAATAAAAATTTCTTTGAAGGTAAATCCATATTTAAAAGAAGAAATTCATTTTTAATCATAATTTTGCTAGAGAACTTTTGGTCACATGCTTTAGCATTTGTTTTCCCTGTTTTATGCTCTGCCTTCTAAAAAGCAAGATAATACTCTTACAGAAATGAAGCATTCCTTGGATTTTGTGATCATACCTCGGACATCCTCAGCCTTTCCCTTTTAAATTCTCATTTTGGGAGAGAGTCTTGCTAATAAGTTTCTTAGGTTGAGATTGAACTTGTGAAACTTTCCCCTTATCTTCTCAGACTGCTGGGATTATTTATCTCAGTCATAATTTAGTTTATAAAACTACAGCTCTGGAGACTGGGTGTGGTGGTGTATGCCTGTAATCCCAGCTCTTGGGAGGTTGTAAACATCTGAGACCCTGAACACCCTGTAGAACCTCACCCCTAAAGGCCCCCCAAAACTACATGTCTCTATATATAAGTGCCTGTTTCTGAACTTCATGATTCATGACCTGTAAAAGAGTTCAAGAAGTGGATATTAGCATCACATTCATGACCCATAGAGTTTTGTGGATTTATTTTAAGTTAGGTTCCATTGCCAGACAGAAAATTTCTACCTTGCTCCTTCCTTTTACCACATGCACACATTCACGACACATCTACTTTTGACCCAAAAGATAATGATTAAAAGACAGGCAGACATTAGAAGCTAAAATTCACTGAATAAATATTATATGTTAGTTTAAATTTGAAACCAGGCATTAAGTATACTTTCATTCTATACCCGGAGTTTGTATCCCTCAGTATTTGGCAGTCAACCAGAAGGTCTAGGTTACTGTCTGCCACCCCCATCCCATGATGTTCAATCATCTGGATTGCTTGTGCCACACTGAGCAGGGAACAGCTGTCTTGTGTCACACAGGAAAAGTGCAACACAGTAAATGTATCTCAGTAATAAAACTTCCTAATGTTTAAAGTTTTTTAAAAGGTCCATGTTTACTAATTAAATTAGAAAACATACATGTGTGTTTAAAAACAATTAATGCCTCACTTCGCTGTCAGATACACATAGGTAGATTGAAATACTGGTCCCAGTAATTGCTGTGTTTTCCATGACACGCTGCACAAGCACAGGTAATTTGTGATAGGATTTCTGTTTGACTAGCTGTGTGGCAGGCACCAGACAGAGTTCTGACGCTACCTACACAGTCTTCTAGAGCACCACAAAATTGAGTCACGGGAGATATTGCCACAAATAGTGGTGGGCCTGTAGGATAGCTTTTACTAAAAGGAGGCCATTTCTTTCCAATTTGGGTACTCCAGACCTAATTCCATGTACTGATAAGTAGAGAGCTAGTTAGTATGATATGTTACCCCCTAAAATGGCTTTAAGCAATGCATATGGGTGTTGTTGTGTCACCTTCGGTGCAATGCAACGGGTCACTGATGTTTTTCCCATAGTTCTCAATTCCTAACCATGAGCTAGGTTTAGGGATGCCTTGCTGTTGGCTGAGCCATAGGCTCAAGAAAAAATCCTGTGATGTCTCAGGGCAGAGGGGCCAGGCATCAAAGCCGAGGAGCTGATCAAAACATAAGGTACTTCCCCAAACTGTGTTGTGCAGATTCCTCCAAACTTGGAGGCTACCTGTCATTGGAGTCTGGTACTCTTTCGTCATGCCACTCTCTCCGTATTGCAAAGGTATCGCTGTGCCTCCTATGTAGTTCAGTTCACAGTACTTATGTGCTGCTCCCCATTCTCTCAGTCACTCAACCTTGAGTCATACCCCTCTTCATGATAAAAGCTAGGTGTTGTGGTTTGTGTCTAGTTGTCCCTTCATGATCCTGGTATCTCCCCTGCCAGGTAAGTATCTAGCTGTCCCGTCAAAGCCTTATGTAAATTATGGGGCAGATGCAGCTGGAGGAGCAACAGTGGCTTGAGAGGCAGGGCCAAAGGATCAGAACAGGGCCTGAGGGGCAAGGCCAGAGAGGTACAGACTGTTAAACTGGCTAGCCTGTGCTTTCTCAGAGATGTGGAGAGGGTCATCTTGAACACAGCAGCTCCCCAGCCTCTCCTCTGGTGTCATGAACCCTCCAGCAACTGTGAGCTGAATAAACTTTTCCTTCCCTCATTTTGAGTGTCAGGTATGTGTGCCAGCAATGAGAGAAGAGTAACTAATACACTAGATTAAACCCTCAGTCATGGTCTTTGTTCCAGTTAGTTACGTTCTGACTGTCATTTGGAACCATTTTCTTCTCACAATTACAAATATGTTTGTCTCTATTCTTGCTGTGGGTTGCAGTAGAAATGAGTGATTTGAATTCCTTATTAGAACTCCAATAAATTTACCCTGTGATTATAAATTTGAAACTTCTCCTGATCAAGAAAAGACCAGAGAAGGCTTGCTACAAAAAAAAAAATCACATAATAAAATTAAACGTTGAATCAGCACTCAGCTTGGCTAGAGAAATCCTGGTTCCTGGCTCACTCTCCTACACCTTGGGATTAGTTCACCAGGGACCTAAAACCACACAGTAGAATCTGGACTAGAACACATAGGATAGACAGGCAGGATAAACAATATGGAAAAGATTGAAATATAAGCCAAAAAATGATGTTATGTGAACCAGGGTTGTGTTACAGAATTGAAACACACTACATCCACTCTAACAAGGGGAAACTCCTTGGTAAACTCCTAATTTATAGTTGGCTCTTTGATATAACTATAAAATTTGCTTAGAATCTAAAATACAAAATTAATAGCTTGGAAATTTTCAGATTGGGTTTGATGCTGCCATCATTGTTAATGTTATTGCTGTAGCTAGGATATCATATTGTTATAATCAGTTCCATCATCAAAAAAGACAGTGATGTTCCTTGTAAAACAAAACTGTTTATAAAGTTATTGCATGACTTTGTTGGAAGCTTGGCAGCCTGTACACTCTGGTAAGAGTTGATATTACTTACCCTGCAGTGTTCAGTTGTCAAGCCTTGGCTGGTGTCAGTCCAAGCTTTTGGGAGCTTGGAGGGACTCTGAGTGACCTCCAGATGCAGGAGAGCTATGATCTGTAGACCCATTGAGTGGAGACATGGAGCTTTCCTGGCATCATTTAAAAACTTTGGCAGAATATGGGTTGTGTTCCTCTAGTAAGCATTAACCTTCCTTAGCCCCAGGGTGTAGGCTTGGACCTTCTGCTGATGCCACGTCAAACTTTGAATAAGTTATAAGGACTCTGAATGGCCTGTAGGATGCAGGATAAGTGCAATCTGTGGGCCTAGCAAGAATAGGTGAAGATCTTCTCTGGAGCCACTTAATAAATTTGGCAGACTTGGGTGGCTTGCAGGATTCTGTGTAAGTCATTACTGGGAGCTTCAAAAATGCCAGGTGCAAAAGGCAATCTTAATCCTATAGCTTACCCAGAACAAATCCAGGAGAAAAAGATACACAAGATCTTGAAAATTACACACTGAAATGATAGCAGCTGAAGTAAAGAAGCAAGTCTATCAAGCTAGTTTTGAGAAAAATAAGGTCTCTTTCTATGGAAAAAATGAGATAAGAAATAATGTCTCAGGTCCAAAAAAGAAAGGACAACGATCATGAGAGAACTGCTCAACAAGCTAAAGAGGACATAGATAGAAAAATAGAAGAGAATAGAAAAAATGATGGAAACATAAAATGAAAAATACAATATAGAATGCATGAAATAGATTCAAAGAGATATCCAGGAAATTAAGAACCTGGCAAAAACCTCTTGAATGAAACTCCAGGTAGACTTTCAGACCTTGAAGACAATGTTGAAGCTAATGAACATGTAATAAAAGATCTCTTAACTAACAAGGAATTGGAAAATCAGAATTCAGTACTATAGGGTGATGCAAATGAATACAATACAAGAATAACAAGTGTCAACAAAATAGCAGAAGACAGCATAGATGACATAAAATGCCTATTTCCAAAAGTACTAGCAGAAAATTTTCCAAACATGAGAAAAAGAATTGACATACAGTAAGCAAGGCATATAAAACTCCACATAGTCATTATCATAATAAGTCTACACCTTAACAGATACTAATCAAAATCTCAAAAATTCTGCAAAAGAATAGAATATTAAAAGCTGCTAGAGAGAAGAAACAAATCATCTACGATGGAAAGTACGTAAGAATCACAAAGCATTTTTCCACACATACCATCAAATCAAGAAGAGCTTGGAGTGAAGTATTTCAGGTCCTGAAAGAAAATAATTGCCATCCCAGATTGACGTACTTTGCAAAACTATCTGTCAAATTCAATGGCACAATAAGATCCTTCCATGAAGAAGAGCAATTAAAAAAATTCATGATCATCAAACCAACCCTACAAAGAGTACTGAGAGATATTCTAGAAAAAGACAGAAGTGCATCATAGCTTTAAAAACAACAGAAAGCAACCATCAAACAGAGCAAGAAATTAAAAAGAGGGGAAAAGTACACCACCTCTAATAGGAAAAAAAATGACAAAGATAATCCAATACATATCTGTTATAACAGTCAATATAAACAGCCTCAATTTACCAACCAAAAGAAACACACTAGCAGAGTGAATTAAGATCTCTTAACTAACAAAGAACCAGAAAATAAGAATTCAGTACTATAGGATAATGCAAATAAATACAACACAAGAGTAATAGGTGTTATTCAACACCTATTGACAATATGCTGCATACAGAATACACTCAAAAAGA
The DNA here is from genome assembly GCA_004027165.1 of Ctenomys sociabilis. NCBI lineage: Eukaryota > Metazoa > Chordata > Mammalia > Rodentia > Ctenomyidae > Ctenomys > Ctenomys sociabilis. Next base: position 13,807 of record PVKA01046284.1, read on the forward strand.
TGAGCTCAAAAGGATATTCACAAGCTGAAAGTCAAAGGATAGGAAACAATCCTCCAAGCCACAGGAAATCGGAAAACACATATACGAACAGAAAATACCCCAAACAACAACAAGAAAAGACAGAGGCATATATCCTGGTTGCTGACAATATCAACTTCAAACCCAAAATCATCAAGAGAGATAAATAAGGTCTATACATGCTTGTTAAGGGAAAACTGCAAGAGGAAGGGATAACAATTATGAACATATATGCACATAATGTAGGAACACTTTCCTACACAAGACAATTTTAACAGACATGAAAAATTAAAGCAGCAATGATACCATAGTAATGGGGAGATTTAGCATGCCACTGTCACAAGAGATGGATCAATTAGGCAAAAATTAAGCAAAGAAATAACAGAACTAAACCAAACTTTTGGAAAAAACTCACTTGGTAGACCTTTACAAAGTGTTTCACCCATTAAGAACAGAATAAATATTATTCTCAGGTGTACATGGGTCATTACTCAAAATAGACTATATACTAGAGCACAGAGCACTGTTAATTAAGTGCAAAGGAATTAAAATTATCCCATGCATACTATCTGATCACAGTGCAATAAAAATGGAAATTGTTGACAAAAGAAAGTACAAAAACACTGTAAAAGCCGGGTGTGGTGGCGCATGCCTATAATCCCAACACTTGGGAGGCTGAGGCAGGAGGATCGTTGTGAGTTCGAGACCAGCCTGAGCTACAAAGCAAGCTTAAGGCCAGCTTGAACTGCACAGTGAGACCCTGTCTCAAAAAGACAAAAAACAAAAAACAAACAAAAGCACTGTAAAGACCTGAAAATTAAATAACAACCACCTACAGAACCAGTAAGTCACAGATGAAATTAAAGAACTTAATTAATAACAGCAATTACAAAGGGGCCAATCATACTTACTGGAAGAAAGACAGCCTCTTTAACAAATGGTGCTAGGAGTGCCCAGTTTTGACAGGTGTAGACAAAGGAAGGGTTGTAGAAAGAAAAAATCATGATGTGTGTGTATAGACAGTACAGTTGGGATAGATAACGCTGTGCTTCTACATAATCCTATGAGAGGCAAGATCTGCACTATTGGTGGTGGGACAGGATATTATGTCGGCTTTTAGTGCTATGGTCATCCACTAGGTAAATAATTATTGAATCTTTGATATAATTCAGCTATAAAAAAACCTGTAAATATAATTTCATGTAT